>JANRGW010020997.1:13647-98962 GCA_024733675.1 Psilopsiagon aymara
ACTAACACTAACATTAGCAACTACATACAAAGTACTAAAACTATGGGTATCAGGTGAAAGTTTTTGCCTACTTGCAACTATAAGCTCTACCAAGGTGCACAGACTTACCACTTCGTGAAGGGAATGAGCTCATGTTATCTAGAACTTAGGAACAAAACATAAGCGAAAACACCATGAAGCAAGTTGGAAGCAGGAGTTATACTCTGAGTTCATATACACATGTGTCAACAAAACAATTAGCTTTTGTTGCAGAGAGCTCCTGATGCATACAGATTTTTGAGCACAACAGCAGCATACCCAGGATTATTCCACAAACTGAGAACTGACAGGACCAAGAGCTGACGACAGCAAATCTAATCATCACCCTTCACATGATTTAATCTGTCTCCTTTAATCCCTTTTATCCCCTCATTAAAAATAAATAAATAAATTAATAAATGCAGTGAGCTAATCTAATCATCTGCATTTAAAACACATGTAGTAAGGCCTCTAATTGAACTATTCTATAGCTTTTTCTAAAGGCTATATTCTTAAATTTCTGAGAGCAAAGCAGTGACGAATCATGCTCACATCAAACAGAATACTGCACTCTGAGGGCTTCTTTAATAAATATTTGGAAGAGACACACACCAGCACAAACTCTACCATTGTTCAGTCCTTCTGCAGGACTTGCACAGCTAGAGTACAAATACATATACTCACAGTTTTTTAGCTTTCATTCAAAAGGCAAACCCTTACCAGCCCATCAGCTGTCTTTGTGCTATGTTTCTCATTATAAAATACTTTGAACAAGGATTCAAACTCATGGGTTCACCAGCCCATACGGGTGGAAAAGTTGTAACAAGTCTTGTGCTAAGAAGCTCACAAGTGACCAGAAGGATGCCAGGAAAAGCTAAAATAAGTCCAAGTTCCCCAGGGCAGACAGAGTCAAAGAGGACATGATTTGAAATGTGAACAGAGAAAACCGAGAATGCAGAGCTAACCGAGGCACTGGCAATCAAACAGAGCCACTTAAAAAAGGGACAAAATTAAAAAGAACAAAGTCTTGTCCCCTTTGACAGTCAAATTCACACACATAACAGTATGTTGCATTTTGGATGCAACAGAGAAGAGGAATCTTAGGAAAGTCAGCAACTAGATCTGGAAAGATCCAGTTCTCATGGCTGCGCATAGAAGAGGAAGATACAGCACTTTCAACATGTAGAAGAGCAAACTTCATTATAAATCCCTGAGGGTGAGCACACACAGGCAAATAAGGAAAAAATAGAAAGGGGAGCCAAAATAGTTTGCAGGAGTAAACAGTTTCTAGGGAAAGTGAACATGAAGTTATCACAGTTGTCTTATCTCTAACACACAAGCAAGTGGTGACAGTCGCTATAAAAGAGACTCTTCAACATCATAGGTCTTAGTCCTTCTTTCCAGTGTCTGTTCTTAAATCAACACGACCTCACAACATAAAGGAACTGTGGGGTACAAGCGTACATAAAAAGTGCCTAACACAGAAGTGAGAACTCTTCATCCAGACCTGCAGCCTGCTGAATTCAAGCCTAGAGCTGGCAAAGGGTGTACCCACACAGCACAATCTCTGCTCCTGTTGTGCTGCCAAAGACTAAGAAGTAAAAGGAGTCTAATTTTCTTAGCTTACAGAGCAGCCCCACAGACTGTTCCCAAAGAACAAGCTGCAGGAAACTCTCTTACTGACAGCAGTTTTTCCTCATGGTCTGAAATGAGCGCCTAATAGGTTGCCACTTCTAGGACTGACCTGAGATCAAACTGGGGACAAATGGATCAAGCAAAATTTTGTGACCGATCAAAAGCTGTAGCTTCACCTGGTTTTGGAATATGAACACAGCTAGCATGCCATAGGCAGCACTGGCTGGTTTATCTGCTCTTATTTATCAGCATTTATCTGGTTTATCACAGTATCAGTTTTTAGATGATCATAAAGCCTGACCTGCAAAACGCTGGGAAAACAACTGCTACCACAGCTGCGCAGCTGGCGGGAGCTGGGTGCTCTCTGAACTTTGTAAGAAGATGATTATATTGTGCAAATGGATCTACAGAACTAAAAATAAATTCAGAAACTTTAATCAAACATCAGAAGTGTACTGCAAGCAGCAGAATTCCTCTCCAGGGGTTTGCTGGGCTCTGTATGCCTAACTCATTTTCAGAAACAGGAAAATGTCTCCTTTTCTAGGAGTTGGGTGGGATTATGCAAGATGAATTTAAAATGCAAATATCAGAAGCAGGATTTGTTCTAACAGTATGATTCTGCCAATGGCTTATACTGTCTATGCTGTACTACCCAGGGAACTACAGCCATGGCACAACCCAGAGTCCACCTACTTCTCCAGCCCTTTCTACCATTGTACATGGCAGAAATAAGCTGCCAAAGTGAACTGATTTCAAACCAGCTGGGATGACAAAAACCACCTTGCAACAAAGTCTGACACACAGGTCTAGAGATCATGCAGATCTTCACCTCAATTTTCACACATTATGCAGCTGTTCACAAATAAACCACTAGAAATCCCTGATGAAAACAGTGGTGCTACTTATGTGCAGCATTAAGCCACACTTACACCAAATGAACTGAAAACAAGAGATCAGCAACAAGTCAGCTGGAAGCAGGGAGGAATTCTCTTACCTTCCATGGCATATTTCATATCCTGGGCAAAAAGACTCCACATCACCTCTGCACTGATCTTCCCAACGGCAAGCTCCTGAGGAAACCTAAGGGGACATTAGGGAAAGGCTTTGGCATGTATCTGATCAAAAGGCTCTCTCCTCTGTTCAGCTCGGAGCTAAACTACAAGCTGAAAAGCTCAACATTACAAACGCTTCCTTCACCCTAGATAAATGACCAGGTGGAAATTGGAGATCATGAACTGGACTCCACGACATAGATTAAATAACCTGAAAACAACGCTGCTATTGAAACTTGTTTTAATTCAAAAAGCCAAGCCCTGGATGGCTCTCCTAGAAGAGAAGCATACAATAATTCTAGAAACATAATCTCAGTGCCATTGCAGCTTTCTTCTCTTTCTTGTCCATATGTCTTTTTTTCTAAGGTTACTAGGCTGACCTGTGAATACAGGTGTCCTTGCCATGTAAAATCAATGACCACTAGGCCATAATACAGCATTTTGTGTACAATACTTTGCTGGATAGCTCCTGACCTGTGGGCCTGTTGGGCCAGTTAAATAGACCAGTTTCAAGTTCCTTTCCAATGTGCCAATCCCACCCACTGCAAGCTCCCAGCGCTGCATGGGCAGCACATTCCTAAATCACAGTGTAATGTGGTGTCAGCACAGCACAATGTGTGTGCATTAATGCACATCCCAGACTGCCCAACATGAGAAAAAACCAAAAGAACTCTCACCCCATTTTCAGGTGCCTCCCTGAGTTCAGGATTGTAATAATCAGGGTGTTTGAGCTTGAACGCCATCGTAACTGAACCTTTTGAAACTCTTCCATCCCAATCAAAAAGTTATTTATATAGACAGAGACAGATAAGACAGAAAGACAGACAGACAAGATAAGTACTTCCATAAATACACAAATGACAGAAGAGATAGAAAGCAGTTTCACAAATAAAGCAGAGCACACAGAGACTAGCATTAGTTACACAAAACAAGGATGATTCTTACTGATTCAGGACTGGGGTATAAGAATTCTTGTCCTCTTCTATGATGGAAACTATCAAAGTGATGAGCTTGGGCCAGAAATCCAGGTTCCTGATGCTGGGGCCCTGTTCCTCAGGAGGAAGGTCCTGATTTTTGTTCTGGGAAGGAAACCATTGGAAAACCAGTGTAAATTTAAAGGGGAAAGAAAAAGCTGTCAAATGCAGATCACCATAGAAATTTCAAACACAAACACCCTATGGACCCTTTTTTCTGAAGAGCTTAAAATTATTAATGCCTGCTGTCAACTTGCATGATCTAATGCAAAACACAGTAACAAGCTTATTGCTTACTGGTAGCCTTACAGCCAAATAATCCCTGTTTTGTTATTTACCACGCCAAGAGCGGGGCAGGCTCCAGGAGATCTGCTCAGACATCATTCACTATCAGCTGGTTTGAAAGACTTGCTTTTTAGGAACCTGGGTTAACAACTACATCCACACTGACACATCAGGTGCATTACTGCAGAGTGGCCAGTAGAGCTCCCACGGATTTGAAAAGAGTTTGTGCCTAGAGGTATCTCCTAAGCCCAGTGCAGGGCACTGGGTTCCAGTAACCAAGATGAAATTTCACTACTTGAGGTTTATCTATGTAAAGACAGTTTCTTGAACAGTCTACATTCTTCTCTAATTGGCTTTTCTTCACTCAAAGCTGCATCAAACCTTCCCTTCACAAATAACCGCTCATGAAATAAAATAGCTGAGCTGGCAAAACAAATCGCAATTAGTTAGTGTAAAATAATTATCATCCTCGACTTACTGATTAGTGTTCATTAACTGATTACAAGTTTTTGCATTCAGAAGATAACAAGTAATGCAATTTTGTTTGTGTTGGCTTTCTACACGAATTAGTATTCTCATTATTATTTAAAGAAAATCAGAAACTTGAATTTCTGCCCGCTTATTAGCTACTCACAGGATCTGTCTGGTACTCCCGACTGTACAGCTCATGACAGTTGTTGAAAATGTACTCATAGGTGGAGTTGAGACAAGCTTTCACACAGTCCTTCACAACCTGGCTGGCTCGGGGTGGGCTCTGCAGCTCCTGAACCTGACAAGGAGACATCAAAGATTGTCAAATAAAGCACTATTCCTAAATCAAACATGGAAAGAACAAGTCAGTGGTTTGGGAGCTACCAAGGACTTGGTGGAACTGCTTTCAGCGACCTCTGCTCTCTATGATCTGAAACAGCAAATGGGCTGCTCTCTCCAGGTATAAAAAAGCAGTGACAACACTTATGTCCCCGCAGGATCACTTGGAACATAAAAGGGATTTAGAAGCATCAGGGATGATCTTCAGAATAAATAAACCATGTATTGATGTGTGTATAATCTGAACCAAGGACACACAATTTCTGCTAAATTCATAGGATTTTGCTAGGAAACTAGCAAACAATCTTTCTCAATGCTAGAAGAATGTGCAATACACTAGAGGAGCATATTACATCTGATCTGGAAAGCCTTGCTGAAAACCAAACACTCGCATGCCTTTAAATACAAAAACTTCATTTTAGGACATCTTTCATCACAAGCTGTATTGACTTTTAAAGTATACCAGACTCCTCAGGGGCACACCATCTGATACTCCTTCTCTTCCAACAGCAGTTCTTCTCATTATTTCATTCCTTTAGAAAAACACTGCAGGGTTAAACTAAACAGATACGTAGCCATCACCCTGCGAATGAAACTGTAACCTGAGATGATTTTGATATTGTCACTACCTCTAAACTCTTCAGAGTACTTCTATAAAGAAAACTTTCAATACAGACATGTTGCCTGAACGGGCACTTTTGAAATAAAGTTCTAAAGCGCCATTTACCCTATAGCTTGAAATTCTAAGCACATCCTGAAATACCTCAAATTAAAGATTTGCTTTGATTTTGATAAGATGAAAATTACTGACGTGTGCTAACCTACAATATTAAAAAAAAAGGGGGGGAAAAAAAGCAGGAATGATCTCATTACACACTGACAGAAACACACACTTAACTACACAAACAGCACATTAGTATTCATAACAACCCTCTTGGATCTCTACTGAGAGATATGATCCCATTTCGGTATCTCACTCCCCAAGAAATAAATTTAAACACATTTATGAGATAAAAGATGGTGAAGAGATGGTAATGACTGATAAATGTTGTACACGGGAAAAGCTTCCTAATGTGATTAACAAAAGTAAATTATCTTCCCAAACCCAGAATTTTCTTTTTTCCTTCTTTTTTTTTTTTTTTTTATTTTTATTATTTGTGCCTTATTTATGACTGAAGAACCTCAGGGGAAGTAACAACTTTCATCTTCATGACACAAAATACACTGAAGCAAAGATAAAATGTGGTTGTTTATTACATGGTCAGCAGATGATCTCCATTTTTCCCTTAGTGTCTAAAGCAACTACATAAAACAATGATTTGAAAATGGGAAACCAACTCCCGGGGCTAAAACTGCAGAGGCCCCACACCCATCCCCACCCATAACACTACCTTCATCCTGAAAAAAGTGATGCTGGTCAGCAAATCCACTGTAGACTTCAGGTCCTGCAGCCGTTCCCGGCTGCTGGCTGGGAAGTTATTCTGTTGACAAAACAGGAAAATCCTGTTGGAAAGCACAGTCAAATCCATGCAAGACTGTAAGTATGTGCTAAATAAGGAAAGTGTCTTGGAAACATTTCCTGCTTGAGAAGCTTTCACCAGTCAAAACAATGCTCAATAAATAAGGCCTTTTTGCTGCAGGAGCTTATCTGTTTGCTTAATTAAATAGTTTCGAGTATGAATGTAAAATCTGTGGATGCCAGGAGACTGACAGCCCCCAGCAGAAGGAGATCTCTCCTTGGCTGCAGGAGGAGCAAGCAAGGAGCAACAGCCATGTCACCAGCAGACCTTGGCCTCTTGCTTGATGCTGCCTGTGTGGACCCTTTTCCTTTCTGCACTCACTGCTTCTAGTCTGGTTTCTCTTCAGAGGCAATGAGAGGTGTGACATATTAGCAACCTTCCGAGAGAAATAAACAGGCCTGAGAAGATAAAATGAGCCCTTGTTCCCTGTAAGAAGTCATGGTAATCACTCAGTATCCTCTAAGACCCAATCTGCTAAAATAAGCATGGATCCTTTCCTCTAATGCACTTACTTGACATACTCCATCCACCACCCTGCTGTCAATGGCCATAGATTCCTCTTCCACTCTCTGGGTTCCACTGAAGTTACCAGTCTCATTGTCCCTTACAGCTATGATACATACGTGTGCATATGTATACATATATATAAAAATGCATATGCTGAACACAATGAGCTTTGCTTCCTGCAAGAGTCTGTCCCCTTTCTGACCTCGGGCACAGTGCTCTTTCCTACATTCTGTCTCCCTTCCCTGTGTCCTTTAACAGCATTCATGTTTTGAGCATGTTCTTACATGGTTTTGTTGCAAGTAAAATGGCAAAGGCAATCATAACTTGTATAGTCTCTTCATATGTGCACAATCAAAAATTATTACACAAAAAGGTAAACAGGGCAGAGGGGAATAAATTTTCATTTTAGTTTATTTATTACTGAGGATTTGCAGAAAAATATGCTGTCTCTCAACAGCAATTAAGTATTACTGGAGTTCAGCTAACCCCTGCAAGCAATTTCATGCTCTTTAGCAGCATTTATAGATGCTCATTCCTAGACAACTCTCCTTTTAAACTTTACATTGCCACACGTGGACTCTTTGGCACTCAGGGTATTCATCAAAATCAAAGACTTTCCTCATTCAAGATTTAAACACAAACAGTTGGATGAATATTGAGGACTGAATGCATGTTATTAATTAGAAAGAATCATCAGGAAAGGATAACATTACTTCTATTGAAATTCAGTCTCTTTTATGTTTATGTCAGCTAGTGACCAAACAGCTCACAAAACAGTCTTCAAACTATTATTCAGAGGGTGACTTGGAGCTACTCGAGTGAGCTTCAGCTCTCCCATCTTGATCTGGCAATGGAAGGAACACACATTCGTTTGTCACTTTCCACAGATCCACACTGCTGGTTATTCATTGTTTAAAGTGCTTACAAATAGCTTCATTAAATTAGAGGAAAGGTGAGAATTAATCCGCGTAATTTAAATTGTGAATTCCCATCTCCTGTCTTGAAAGCAGGAAACCAACACCTTTTTTTTCCAGAATTTTACAAGCCCTTCAGAGCACTTAAGATAATTATTAAGAGCTCCCAAATTGATTCAGCCATTTCTGTCTATATACTGCCAATTAGATAACATCTGAATTATTTAAACCATACAAATCTCTCCTGATCCTTTACATAAGAGCTTACTTGTTTGCCCATGGTTTAGTTGCATGAGCCACTGGAAAGCAGCTTTTAGTGAAGACCAAGAAAACAAAACAGACATCACCACAAGAGATTCCTATTGCTACTTGCTGATAATTTTCCCTCTTCTACTCAGTAGATCAGTGCTCTCTTCAGATCTTCTCTTTCTAGTGATGTAGTTTTAGAATAGTTCTTTATACAACATTCCTTTAATCTTCTTTTGCAACTTGCCCCTTTTCCTTTTTGTGTCTTCCTAATGCACTTCTCCTCTTAGTCTGCTCGTGTTTCCCTACACGATATGCTTTAGTGTACTTCATATAAATGCACTAATCAGAAGAGGTTCTACTTCTAAATAAATGAAATCAAAGCTCATATTTTGCCACCCTGGTAAAATTTTTCAATGAATTAGTCACTAATTGAAATCAACTAGCAAGAAATTAAAAAAAGGGGGAAAAAAAAGCCACGTAACACAGTCAGACCATGTTGACTGGAATAGCAAAGAAAGAAAGTAGGGTTTTTAAGGAGCCTGGGGGACTGATGTCAACATCTGAAACTCATGTCTTCCCAATACACTGAAGAAGGGTGATCTCAACCTGAAAGGACATCTTGTAGATCCAGAGTCAGGGTCAGCGATTCAAGTTCAACAAAAGTAAAGTAAGTGACAACACAAGGGCAGTTACTCTAAAAGATTTCTGTATACTAGGGGAGAACGAGACTGTTTTCCATTTGTAGATGATACCTGAAGTAGCTGATTAGACTAATTCAAATTAATTCATCCAAACCAACTTGCACAGTTCACAATCCTGAAATTATTTCAGAAGTCTTGAGGAAATTATAATGGAAAAAAAAACCTACCATGGTTTGTGTTCTATCCATGAAGAAAATAAAACGATGTATTCATGCAACAAGCTTGACATGACAATTCCGTAAGACAGAAACTATCCAAAAACTTAGAAACATAAGAGAAATCGAAATACTGTGTTTCCCCTCTGCCCACCAGAATGCCTGAAAGGATTCTGCTTATTTCCACTCACCCTGTACATTGAGAGATCAATCCGAAGTGAATTATGAAGCTGGTCCAGAAGCTTCACAAATCGTTCTTTCTGTTGAGCAGAAAACACCAATAAACATTACATATCATCACTGTCCAATTGATGTTCAGTGTAAGCAGCAGGGTATCAGGGAATTAGTGTCAGATCTAAGGAGAGTGGGAGGAAGCAATATGGATGCATGGTATTGTGCAAACAGTATTTTCTTTTGATTCTTGGATTTACTCTCATACTGTAATTATTTCTGAAGTCTGTGTAACATTAGAATTGTTCATGTGTAACATCAGAAAAATGCTCCATTATCACTCTCAAGTAGAGGCAGAACAAATCCCCCTCTGATTTCTAGTCTGTAATTTGCACCAAACTTATATTTAAGATAAAATATTTATTTAGAGATGAATAAAGGAACAGGCAGAAAAGCGTCTAATTCAGAGCAATGACACAGCTCCAAGATCTTATCTGTTAGTTCAGTGACAAGTATTACAGGCTTCTCGTGACTATCTTCTCAAGGTCAGGTCTCTCCATTGGATTCTGATCTGGCATCCTGAACACCTCCTCATTCAATCTATAAATCCTCAGTCTGAAGAGAAGCACGAGCTTTTCCAAATACTTTTCCAGCATGCTCAACTCCATCACATGTTACATGAAAAACATTTTAACCATTAGGGGCACAGACATATATTTTTTTTTTTTTTGGTATTTTCATAAACCAATTTCTGTTTCTAAAACAAAGTTCTGAAACACTCAGATCACACAATATATTTTATCAACAGCATCACCCACAGAGTTTAAGACTATTTGCTTATTCCATACCATCTGCGCTCCAGCATAATTTGAACACAAAGAATAAACATCATAATACATTACATTGATTAATATCTAAAATGCATGGTGATGACAATAAAAACATGCTCTTTGTCTTGTCTAGAAGAGCTCCATGGATTCCAGCTCCTCACAAAATTAATATTCTTTACACAGAACTAATTATGTATTGAGAGGCAGAAGGACCATAGGCAGATTACAGAAGTTGAACTGTAACATCACCAAACATGCTAACATACCCCAAAATTGGAGGCTGCAAAGCGGTCCGAAGCAGACACGTTCGTGGAGGCAGTGGTGTGCGCATAATAAGCATTGATATTGGCAAGTAAGGTGCTCATCACAGCTGGCACGCCTGGGCACATGTATTTAGAGGAGAGACATGCAAAATGCCTGCAAAAGGATAGCTCTGTATGTCATTCTGGTCTCTTGTGTAGCACTACTTGATTCTATCCCTTTAATAGCCCCCTTACTCCGGCTGGCGCTATGAACAGATGTTAGCCGTTTCCTTCCTTTCTGTAAATCTGCAGCACCCCAGAGCTATTTCAGAAAGATGCAATCTAGACAACAGATATGCTTGAAACAAAAGAAAATCCATTCACTACAGCCCTTTCCAGATCATAAAACAGCTTTTCAACTATTTCTTTTTAACAGCTTCTGACTTAGGTGATACCCTGTGTTCCTAATCCAGTTCCTAGACTCAAGCTTGAGACCAGACAATCTATATAATTTGCTGCCACTTGAGGCAGCCACAGGTTCTGAGGTAACATGAGGCAGCAGTAACTGGAAAGCATCAAAGCACAGTGAGATCACCACTAGTATTTTTGTGCTGCACTGATATGTGATTCCTTAGAGCTAACCCCTTAGCCCACAGGAAACATGCACATTCATTTGTATTTTCCCATTTAACTGTTCTCACAAAAATGCAAGGAACCTTCCTGCAGGAAATATCAAAATTATGCCAGAAGCAGACAGACTTGTGAAATGATTAAATAATCAAAGAAAATCTGTTCCACATAAGTGGGGGGAAATCAGAGTTTAAGAGGTCTGATATTATGGGACATGGCAAGTAAAGTTCATCCCAACAGATAGCAAAGCTGGCATTTTTAAGCAGTCGTTTTTAAGCAGGAATCTTCACTGAGCTCCCAAAGTAAATCTAGGAACTACTTTCTAAATGTTGCTTTCTCCCTATAGGGCCCACAGAATCAGAGTAGTTCAGTTTAAAACTACTACCCCTTCATCTATTGCTACAGATGTTCAAAAGTTGTCCCCATCCTTCTTCTAAGCCCCATTTAAGCATTGAAAGACTGATCTAAGGTCTTCCCAGAGCATTCTTTTCTCCCAGCTCTCTCAGCCTTTCCTGACAGGAGAGGTGCTTCAGCCCTCTGAGTGGGTTCCATCCACTGGGCTCATCACAGACATCAGCTTTTGTTCTAGTTAACATGCAAATAATTATAACCAAAAAAGCTGCAGTGAGAGAATTTCTCAGGAATTCACAGATCAGTATTTCAGACAAATATGATATTGATGCCTGAATCTTAATGTGCTTGCTACACGATAACTATGTACCAATTGGTCATTTAGACACTTGATAAGTAAAGATAAGACATACACAATAGCTTTACTTAGTTTGGAGAAAGGGTGAGGAGTAGGACTCTACTCAATGTCTTGACTACTTAGCAAAGAGGAGAGGGTTAGTGAGAATATTGAGCCATAACAAAATCCTTTTAGAGGGAAGACTAAAAGATAAACAGCAATACGCAGCAGTTATAGCATAGGAAATTCAAAATAGGGTTTTCCAATTTGGATTTCAACCACGGATTTCTTCCCCAGAGTAATACAGCCTGATGTCTGGAGTCCAAAGAGGTAGTGAATGTCCACCCTTGGAAATTTTTAACAAGCTGAAAGAGGCCCTGAGCAGCCTGGTACAACTTCCAATTTTGCCCTGCTATAAGCAAGGACTAGACCTCTGGACCTACCTTCCATTTCTTTTCCACTTTGGCTTAAATCAATACTCAGAAAAGGTGTTTGCAAGTGACATAATTATAGATTACACTTCACCCAAGGACTCAGACCCCAAAACCATCACCTAACATGAAAAATTTCATGTCTGTCCGCTGTATTTAATATCACATTTGAAATAAGAAAAAAGCAAAGTGTAGCACTGCTAGTCTTTAAGAAGAAAAATAGCTAATCCCAAATCCAAGTAAAAATATAGTGAGAAGGAAAATGCTCTTTGAAGATCAGGAACTGCATTAGCCTAGCTCCAAAGAGGACAAATCGGTAGCTCCATTATACAAACTTCCCATAAATGCCTTCAGCAGCACCTGGGAAATTAGTGACTTCAAAGGACTTTATCAATTGCCACAACAGACATGCTGGACAAAGACTTCCTCAAAACCTCATCCCTTCTCACATCATTAGAAATCATCAGTGGGATCCTTGGGCAGTATCTTTTTAACAGAGAGTGCTCAAATAGATATTAGAGTCTTAAATCATAAATGGCTCACTACCAAAATTGGTATAACTCCTTAGAATTAGTTTTAAAGATGTGCACACAAAATGTTCATATGGATGCTTAATTCCCACACTTTATCAGACATTAATTTCTAGGCTTTGAGGAAACCTGTGATTCAGAAACGGCCATTCTTTCCCCGCGCACACTAAGCCCTATAAAAAGCAGCTGTCACTGACAAGCCTTCCATTATCAGCACATTTCATCTTCCAAATATTAACAGTCACATTAAACAGTTACACTAATTACCCGCCCTAACGACCGCATGAAACAGATCTTACGTCATGGCTTGGTATATAGATTCAATGCCGTAACGCATTGCGAATTCATCCACTATCTCCTGAGCTGTCTCATCAAAATACACCTTCCAGGCATCATCTCCTTTGGCATCAGGGATCTTCACCACCCCATTCCCATGCACATCTGTGAGATGGTGAAAGAGGTTCTGAAACACAAAACAAGATTGAAATTATATGTGAGGCTGATGAAGCCTTCAAGTTTCATGGAGAGTTTGGAACTGCTTGGAAGAAGTCACTCACACACATTTCTTTGCTCTCCCACCTCTTTCTTGCCCCCATACCCATTATGTATTTATTTTCTTCTTGAGTTCTCCCAGCTGAATTTTTTGCATGTGTCCCTACGATTTTACCCAGCAGACACTGTGAACGATGCAGAGGAGGTGCATGTGAGAATGCATGAACGACACATGTGAACGATGCAGAGGAGGTGCTTCAATGCAGTGAAACCACAGACTAGTTTCCTGAAACCTACACACTTCTGTCCTCAGAATGAAATGCCTTAACATGGATGAGCTATTTAAACTAGCTGAAGTAACAGTGCTATATTGGCTTTGTAACTATTATTACACAGCAAAACAGTCCAAACAAATCTTATTTTTTTTTAAAAGGACATCCTTAAGATCACCCCTACCAACTAGACACTTGAATTATTCAACATAACCCTTCATTTTATCTAGCACTACAAAGGCTTTCAGCTATCACTGCTGTGCAGAGTATGCATGTCACTTAGAGATTCATCAGCCTTTCAGACAGCCAGCTCCCTGTAGCAAAGAATGCAGAAGTCCAATGACCATATTAGGAGCTAGAGGACTCTGCTTTACTATTTTTCCTGACTAAATTATTCTAGCTGTAAATCATCTTCATATTACAATACACAAATGAAAGAAGATGATGCTTACAAGGAGACCTATTTGTAAAAAAATTGCAGCAAGGGTTCATTTATGCTCAGAAGGAAAAAAAGAAATGGCTTACCAAGCATGAGCCATCATTGAATTGAAAACCAATAAATATTTATTCTGGGACACAACACAGCCAACTAAAAGAAGACTACTAATGTTTTTCTAAGCTTCCTCTCTGTCTGTTAAGGCCAGAGGACACCACAGGGTTCATCTAGCCCAACATCTGGATAAACACGTTGTTCTGTAGCTGAACATTCCTCTCTGCGACATGTCTGTCCTTTCTAATCTGAACCTGCTTAAACCGCACTGGATTTCATGATATTCTTGTACGTCAGGAGAAAGGGGCTCTGACTACTCTTCCTTATTCAGGCTCTTAGAGACTGACCCTGCTACCTGCCTTCTCTGACAGAGAGACTTGGCACCATGTATCAACTTGAGACAGTGTTTTCCCTTTAGTCCTTCTCCAAGTCATCTTTGGAGTTCACCCACCTTGTGCAGCACTGCCTGCCCAGCTCAGTCCACCTGAGACAGGTCAGTAGTCAATAACCATTCTGTTCCCTAACACACACCAGCGCAGCAGCACAGAAGCACCAATAACCACATAACTCAACAGCAAGTGCCCAAAACCCTAACCAGACTAGAATTTACTCATAACTAAAGTCACAGATAGGTGCAGTACATGCTGAAAACACCACTCAAGAAAATTCAGAGGTTTCTCCACATTAAACTTGTGGACCAATGCCATATTTCTGCCAGACAGCAGCACAGCTGTGACAGTGGGACAGAGTAAGCCAGCCAGACCCTGGTGCGGGGGAAACAGCCTAAAGACGTCTCTGCCTCCCTGACAAATGCAGGTCTGATGATTCAGTGTAGTAGGCCTGCAGAGCAGGGAAAAGCAAAGCTCATCTAGTGCAAGGAGAAACATTTCAAGGAAGGAAAGGTCAGAACATTGCTTCTTCAAGAGACGGAAGGAACATGGCGATGACTGAGCTGAACCCACTTCTTACCTCATGAAGGCAAGTGTACTGAATATGATATGGAGCCACCTTCTCCTCGCCTTTGATCTCCACGCTGATTTGTAGGCGAACAGCCCCAGACACTGCAGACTTATCTGTTCGCTTTTCTAGGAGAAAAAATCATCAGCAATTACATGCATTGCTCCTGATCAGAGCAGAGCCATCTTGGGGTGACAACACTGGAAAAAAAACTGCTGGAAGCTCAGGCTGAGCTTGTGATCACAGTCACCACGGAGAAGACTCTCTGGCTTTTTCTAACACTGGCTATTAAGTAGACACCAGCAAAACAAATGCCGTGTTACACCCCCAACAAGACACATCTAGCTAGAATCATGTACATTTCTAGACGCAAGAGAGCCTTTCTGACAGCAAATGTGCTATAGGGTCTTGTATTCAGTCAGATGAACTAGAACCACCAAAGACACTCCCTTTTCCAAGAATGACGCTGACTGATGTGGAATTTATTCCTGATTTCACCATAGTCCTTAGCTCCTGGGAACTGCTGGTTGTGCCTCTGAAGATTTTGGACCTCCTAAGGTTATTACTATACCTGTCAATTCAGCACCATCTGGTAACTTGCCAGTACTTTCTACAATGTTCTATTTTAGTCACCGGAAAAGGTCTCAACAACTCCCCAGCCCAGCGCAGTCCACCTTCAGGTCTTACAGACTGTTAAAATGCTTGTGCTGGCACAAAAAAAGGCACAGGACAGGAAACACATCTCCAAGACAAATGGAATACAGATCTACCCTAAGCATTTTACCCACTGTACTCTTCAATGCCTGACAGGGAAAACCATCACCCTTCTGACATGTTACACTCCTCATTTTAACTGGGACTAAAGCCTTGGTGCTGCACTTCAACACCACCATATGCCCCTTGAAATCATGTGAGCTTTCCTTCCTTTCTAGCAAATGGTCCATATGCACCCAAGTGCTTTCAAGCATTCTCAAACTAACACGACAGGTTTTCATGCCCAGAGCCCTGCTCACCAAGGTTGTACCACACATCCATTTCTCCACTAAGAGTACGGACTTCAATGATTGTCTGCCCCAGGAAATCATCCGACTCGCGCTTCAGTCTCTGCTTGACACGAGACTTGATGTCATCATCTTCATCCCAGACTCGCACCTTGATTCGGTCAGAAGAATTATGGCACTCACTGCAAACAAAGCAAACATCACTTTGAAGAGCACACAATGCAGCCAATGTTTCAATGCTACATGCATCACATCCACTTGACCCACTTGTCCAACAGTAGAGTTGCATAAACAGAATGAAAACTATGCCTGAAACGTCTGATTGATAAGAACTGCACAACAACATTTAGGTGCGCTCTAAATGCTCCTGTGACACAGACACTGTACTTCAGATGCAGGCTAGAGAAGCACCCTGCCCTGACTACAACCACCAACTTCAGACTTGCTAAGCATATGTGATTCTCTTGCTCATCCTCACTCTCAGCAGCAGTTCCCTGAATTTGGGAATTCACTGCTGTTACTTTTGCTGTGAAGCCCACAAAAGCCTACCGACAGCTAGGATGGTAAACTCAGTATACACACCCCAAAAATGATGATGAGCATCTCACTGCTTTCTGGTAGCTAACTATCCCCATCAATGATCTTCTGCTCAGCTATAGGCTTTAAAGGCTACTTGTGTTTATGGATGTGCAGTATCTACAATAGTATGGCCAAGTCCTATGACAAACACACTTCATGCTGTTTTCTGATAGAAGACAAATAGCTCAGGTGGAATTGGCTCTCTTACTTTAACACAGTCACAAGCAGTAGTGTATCAATGTACAATACATTATGATCAGATGATATAAACATTGGCTGAGCCTGGGAGGAAAGGGTGGGATATAGTAGTTACAAAGTTGGTATTTAATTACTAGAATTGATTCTGCCTACTATTCACAGCTCAGACTGATCTTCTCTCTGGGCAGATCAGTAAGGACATTTCCATTTTAAAAAAAGCAGTTTACTGCTTGCTGAATCAGCTTAAAGCACAGGCAGAATTTGCAGCTTTCCCCCTCTTTTTAGGTGTTAGATACCTTCTGTAGATCCAAACAGGCTCCCACATGCCAGAAGTGGGTAGAAGAACCTTATTGTAAGAATTCTACTCATTTAGAGAGTATGAATACAATAAAGCAATCTGAATGCTCATAGCCACTATAAATGTCTGCCCTCAAGGAAATAAAACCTATGAAAAGAGGCAACTTGTGCTGAAGGCCTGTTTTCCAGCCTTTTTAACATTAACATGCTGCATCTGTTGCTAAGCAACAGGGAGAAGGAAGAAATGGGTCAGAAGAGATTTGCTAAGTCTGGTCAGTAAGATGTGGCAGCGACTGGTATTTGCATGATCTCTACCTAGAAATTATTTGGGCTCCTACTGCCGTTATTGAAATTCAGCACTGCTTAACAGACATCCATGCAGCTGCTATTGATTTTTCCAGTAGAGAAGAATAGCTGGGATTTAATCAAAGAAAACTAGAGGCAATTCCATGCAACTCCAATCACAGGCAGAAAGCATCACTGCTCCCTGCCTTTGCTGTACAATCAAAGCTCTATTTAGAGATCAGAAGAACGAAGGTTCAATGGTTCTCTCTTGCCTTTATTCTCCCCTTCCTCCTCTTCTACTTCAAGGGTATCATCCTTTAACAAAACCATGCAGAAAGTGTTTACAAGCAGGGAACACTTGGACTGCTGCTCTTTGCAGTTCTCTATTTTTTTTTTGAGCATAATGCCACATCCACCAGCAGCACAGCACAAGTATGTAAAAAACTCTATTCCCAACATGGTGCGCCAACATATGTCATGTCAGTACCTCATAGGCTCAGTGTTCAGAAGTGCATGGGTGCCTAAGAATACAGATTGGCACACATACCATTTACAAGGCACCTAATGTCTTCAGACCTCATCTTTGGCACACATGTTTTTTGTTAGCACTGCTCTTATCTTGCTTCTTTGCCACCGCGGATTGAAAATATCTCTTCTTTTCAGGAAAACATTCACTGTTTAGACCTAAATTTACCTTAGCGAGTCCCATGTGCATGATACCAGGCTCGTGAAGTGCGGGCTATCATCCTTCACTTGGCTACAGCAGCATAACTCACTCTAAAGTGCTACAGGAAACCTTCCAGTAGTATTTACTGAGCAATGGAAGCTTATATTTTACCACACCTTTCCTTATTTTTTTTAAGACACTGCTCAATTCATATTCCTTACGCTGCTCCCATGCCAGACAGTGAGTCTTATCACTGGCTCACAGCAACTAAAAGCCTTGTACTGGTTGCTTACCCACAAAATATCACCATCTACATCTGTAGGAAACAAGGTCCTTTTGGTGAAGCAGGACAGTTGCGTCAACACCAGTTCTCCTTCCAGAGAGTACCCAAAACAGAGCCATCAATACTAGAGGACTTGGGCTTGATGACTGATTACAGGCTAATGGGAAATAGCTTCCAATCTGTAACAGCATCACTATTCTGACAGACTGCGGCTAACAAGCTCTGCTGCTGGAAACTTTCCTCTTCCTTAATACAGGAGCTGGAACATTTCTAAAGATGCCTGCCCCACTTCTTGCTACAATCCTGTGAAGCTTGATGTCACTGTGTGCACACATACGTCTGTCCCGTCTCCCACGGCTGAGCTCCCACAGCTTTCCCAAGAGGACACAGAGAGAAGAATCACTCTGTGACCTCATTGTAAAGAAGAAAATACCAAATGCTCTCAGGCCTATTTCAGAGTGTGAGAGACTGGAAACCAGGTTCCCTTTGTACAGGGCTCAGAAATTGTCTCTTTTATATCCATATTGTCCTGACGTCTGCATTGGTGCCATTTTTATAAGGAACTTACTTCTACACTTCAAGCTACCAAACAGAGTGACAACTTCAAGAAACAGCATACCAAATATTTAAGAAAACTTAAAATCAAAGAAATTGTGGAGTTGGTCTTTTTTTCATGAAGTTTTTCTGCCTGAAGCCAGTGGTTCCCGGAACAGCAGAAGCACGCAAACCTGATTCTGCTGACTTTCTCTCTATGCTACTCTGTACCTCCACCTCTTCTGCCACATTCCCCCGTGGCCTCGCCCAACCCAAAACCACCAGTTCCCCACACACATCCCCTGCACTGTCAATGCTCTGGCCTCCTCCCATGCCCAGCTATCAACTGGGCTGAGGGGAAGCACGCGAGCACACGAAGCTCTAGTTAATTCTGGTCTGCTCACACAGCAGCATACCCACACACATGCTAATTGGTATATTGGTGGCTAAACAGAACAAGCAACTGCTGAATTTATACTATAGTGCCTCCCACAATGAAGTTAGCAAGTTTACCCTTCTAATCTAGCTCCAACTTCCACCAAAAGACCTGCAGAAAGCAATTCTTACTTCCAAGACCTCTCCCCATCTGTAAATAGGCATTTGTGTTGAAACTGCTAATTTGCTGCTTGTGCTAACAACATCTGCAGCATTGTTACTTAACCTCCACAGGAACACTAAAGCCAAAGTCATAAGCCTTGTTAAGTTGTGGCAAAGTTTCTATCTCTTACAGCAGAACCTTTGTAAAGGTATACTACAAAACCATGTGCCCAGCAGCTCACAAAATGATCTTTACATGCAGTAAAAATTACAAGTTTAAAGCATGGAGAGCGCCAAATTGAAAACCTATAATCTTCTGTCTCCATTAGTTCACATTTGTGAACCTACACTCTTGAAGACAGTCTAGTAAATAATTGGAAGGGTTAAAGTCCATTTGTATGCCACCCACACGGACGTTTCTTCGCAATCAATTTCTCATCTCAACAAAGGTGTTATTAACACATTGACCCTGCAGGACTTCCAAAGCTGTTAGCTTCATTCCATTAACACTGTGCAGAGACCTAGATTGTGCATTTCTAAAATGCACTGTGCAGACTAAAGAGGTGGAATGCCCACACAGAGTCATACAATGGTTTGGGCTGGAAAGGGCCTTAAAGCTCATTCAGCTTCAGCTCCCTGCCACAGGCAAGGACACCTTCCACTAGAGCAGATTGCTCCAAGCCCTGTC
This sequence comes from Psilopsiagon aymara, assembly GCA_024733675.1. Classification (NCBI taxonomy): domain Eukaryota; kingdom Metazoa; phylum Chordata; class Aves; order Psittaciformes; family Psittacidae; genus Psilopsiagon; species Psilopsiagon aymara. The sequence goes on from JANRGW010020997.1 coordinate 33,270, forward strand.
TAACCTGGCCTTGAACATTGCCAAGGATGGGGCAGCCACAGCTTCCCTGGGCACCCTGTTCCAGCACCTCAGCACCCTCACAGGAAAGAACTTCTTCCTAATACCTAATCCCGATCCCTCTACATGGCCATTTTATATAAAGATGCTTCCCTAAATTATGTTGTTTTCTTCTGCTTTCTGCCTGAAGAGCATCAGAGCCCAGAGGCTCCTTATATAGCCTGGAGTCCACTGTGTTTAGCAGCTCCCAAAGTGGAAGACAGCCCCTGCCTTGTACAGCAGACAGGCTAATAAAGACAAGAAACAATAAGCAGATGTAAAAAGAACAAACAGTGGAAGTTAGGGACCAGAAGAAGCAACAACATTTTCCAGATTTAAAAGTAGGTCAGTCAAGCTCAAAATTAAGTAGTTATGCTGTGTGATAAGACAACAAATATTTATGTTTAAAAGAGTCTACTGAATATCTATCTGGCCATATTCTGTAAGAAGTTTCCCTTCTGCACCACAGCAGATGCAGCTCTCCAGAAGGGCCTGTAAAGTTCACAGTCCAGTGCAAGGGATGTTTCATGCAATGATGGAGAAGGAAACTACAGGGTTGCTTGAAGAAATAATGGGTGAGGGTGCAGGAGGTGGGAATAGGCACAGGAGAGAACAGATTAGCAAGGCTTCAGTGTCTGTGATTATTTTAGGAGGAAATTTTTGCTTCTGAGGAACAAGGCTTCAAAAAAGAAAAAAGTTATTTTCTGAAACATAAGAAAAAGATACAGTTGTAGGAACCACTATGAGAAAGCTTAGAGAAGAGTTATAACAACATACACAGAAGGAGCCGGAAAAATGTTGCCTATGGGAAATGGCCTGGGTGAAAAAGCAAGAAGGTATGGATGTGGTTCAGATGAAGGGTCCAGCTGGCAGCTCTGTTACAGCCAACTTCAACGGGAGCAGAAGGCAGGAAACTCCTCAGGACAGGTTATCAAAACTCTTCTATTAGCAAGAAAAAAGGACAGCAGGGAGAACACCAAAGGCAAAATCAAAGTGGTAAGAGAACAAAGCTAATCCTTAGTAGCTTAGACATATGCCCTGAGATAAAGGTGTTGCTGTCTAAGAACAAAGAAACGAGCTTTCTGTTCTAAGTAGCATGAAGCTCTTTTCTTAGGGGAACAAGTAAAATCATTTTGCTGTAACCCAATGCTACAACACCAACAAATTAATGGCGGGGCTCTCCTCACTACAAAGAGCAGATAAAGTGATTCTGAGCGTTACATCCTTAGCTACATTAACCCAACTTTCCAACAGGTGCTTGCCACAAGGCATTAACTCTGCTTGCAAATTTCAGTTTCACATTGGTAGCTGAGCAAGGAAACAATTGGGATTTTATCAGTGCCAGTTTCAGAATCCACAGTAGCTGGAGAAGAAAGCAAGCAAGACAAACTGAATGGCTCCTGCCATGCAGTGAAGGGAAGCAGAGGAGGCAGAGTCACAGTGGCATTTATAAACACAGTGGTCCCAGAAAGGGTAGTATAAAATACAGCTCTAGAACAGACATATATAACCACAGATTAAAACCGAAAGATGCCAAGCGTGACAACAGCTGAAAGAAAAACCGAGGAACTGAACAGAAGCTTGTGAGTGACAACCCACTGGTTAGCTGTGCAATAGCACCATTCCCAAAGGATTAACAGGAATGCATATCATGTGGGGCTCTGCATGTCCTAGTAAAATTGATTATCTGCTAGCAGGAAGCACCACATGTATTTTAATTCAGTTACTCTTCTGCAGTCAGAGAGAATAAACATGCTTCTTGCAAACTGTTCGGTGACGATGTAATCTGTTCCAGGCAGTGATTTCACACCCACCATTCAAAGCTTCAGACACAGCTGTACTCAGACCATACAACTTCAAAGAGATATTACTGTAAAATGAATGAGTCATTCTGCACCTAGGCCAAGAAAAACAACAGTGTCCTGTTTGAATCCAGTACCTTCTACTGTTCACAGCCATTAAAGACTGGGTCACTTCCTGAATAAAACGTACAGACTAACAGCCTCCAAACAACCCCTTTAAAAGAACTCTTCCTTTAAAACATAAAGCCTGTCCTGCAGTCAAGTTTATTCTCCCGAAATACTGTCTCCTATTGTAACCCAATGGATGCCTAGCTTCAGCCTTCACAAAGGATTCTATGAAGCCTGTAATTTCTACTGACAGTCTAAAACATGTCTAAATGGGGAATGTCCTATTCTAATCACACTGTGAAAAAACAGTGAAAAAAATACCTTCCCTCTAGTATTACTGGGCTGTTCCCTAAGGAAGTGGAGTTCTGCAGACTTGTGAGGAAAGCTTCAATGTTCCGACAAGTTTTGTGAGAAGAGAATCCCATACCAGCTGCCATCCCTGGAAAGTCTGCAGCCACCCGATACTTATGTACCAACCAGTGCAGACAACTCAGAACCAACTGCAGGCAGGATACGTGCTATCTTCTGTCCCGACAGGGTTACAGACAAGGGAACAGAATTGAGGGTACAGAGGGGAGATGCGCATGGCAAGGGAAGGAGGCTACCCATAAGCCTGCTCATCTTAACAACAGGAATGATGAAGGAAAGGGATCGATATGTAAAGCCAAGGGAAGCCTGGCTTCCTTAGTGTATACTGATAGAACACCTCTTCTATGAATGCCTGGACCCCCATGAATCCTCATCCTATCAAGCATGCCACTTGATGCAGTCTTTGCATCAAGCCTGCAAAACTTTGAACTGAAAGATCAGAAATAAGCAGAAAGCCCAACCCTTTATATTTCCCTAAGTCTTCAAACTCCAATGAAAGATACAAAAATCTCTAACGATGTATTTCTGAAAGCTGAAGATGCAAGTATACAAAAAGATCATATTCAGAAAGAAACAGGACCTGCAAATCACTTTCCCAGACAGCGTGAATAAGCTCCAAGAACCAGCCATTAATCAGCAGTTACACAGGCTAGTAATGACCCAAATAGCACTTATAATGGAAACCCAAAGTGTTTCCAACCTTGCCTTTTTTAAAATATGGATCTAAATGTGGACTTTCAAATTGGGTCAAGCCTACCAAAATATTTTTTTCTGAAAATACGTAGAAAAGGAACAAAGTCATATTTAAGGAAAGGTATTTAAGTTAATACATTTTTCCATCCATCACTGTAAATAAATACAGAGAAACTACTTGAAATAGGCTACAGTAGCCTCAAAAATTTTAAACCTTATTTAAGCTGCTTTTAGTAAACTTTACTGAATCTGTAGAAAGAATTATACCACTCAACTGCGCACAGTCTGCCTCAATTCATGCCATGGATTACAACAATAATGCTATAATTATAATGACTGATGCACACAGATTTCTGGCTCTATATCCAATCTTTTAAAAGACACTGAAATCGTGATTGTATAAAAGACACTGGGCACCTAATGAGCACCAGCTACAAACAAGTCTTTCCACCAAGCCAAACAGAAAAGGAACAGCAATTGCTAACACACACATTAGTTACTGACCTGACCTCTATCTACCCACATATCTTCCACTCATTGAAATACTTGAGCATTTTGAACACCAGGCTTTTCACACGTCTACCACAAGGCAGGCTTTCAATAACTACCAGCACACATTTCTCTCACTACAACAAATTAACTTCATTCTAAGAATCAAACACACACACACCCCCCTTTAAATTTTACAATCTCTAGATTGTCCTGACAATCTCTAAAAAAAGCTTAGTATGCAATGGGTATTTTGGGGCCTGCATATGCGATTTCCATCTAATTATGGGGCAGAAAATTTCAGAAATTTTAGGAGTTGTAGGCTAAAAAAAGGGCCAGAAATGTAAAAAAGGAAGATGGGTGTGCAAAAGACCAGTGCTGCATACACGTTTAAATGACCCTCCTCATCCAGCACAAGGTGAGCTTTGACATCAAGTAATAAAACAACACATTGACTCCAGTACTGAATGGAATCAATCCTACCATCAGCCTGGACACTGTGCTCATTTCCTTCATCACCTCCAAAGCAATTAGAACAACAACCTAGACACAGGCAAGAAAGAAAGCAGCATCAACTCGCATCAACTCTTAATGCCCAAGAGCATATTATCTGCTGAATCACAGACATGGCAATAAGATCCAAACAGTGGCACTGTTAAAACTGTGACATTTATCACGTTGAGCTATCTATCTTTAAACACAGTATTTGTTGAAGCTCCTAAAATTAGAAGGGAACACACTGGAAATACCATGGTAACTACTTGGCATGGCAAATCAAGGTCCTTAAGGCTCCCACTTAGACTTACTGCTATTGTGACTGGAGTTATCCAAACGGCACCAAAGCATACTTACTACTTACCAAGCAGTAATGTTACCTTGGATTAAACTAAGAATACAGTCAAGGGCTTACTCCCTCAAAATAGCATCAAGATTATTCTGACGTTAATGAATAGTTCAGAACTACTTTTAAAATAATTTTGGTTTTACTGTACATTGTAAAGACAAAGCTGGGCTGAGATAAGCCTCATTTTATAACACAAACAAATTTCAGCTTGAACAGACAGCTCCCCTCAAGCAGTTTAGGAATTCAAAAAAGGAAAAAGAGAGAAGACACAAGGGAAGAGCTTACATGTTAAAGGAAACAGAGATCTTTGAGGTTAAATGAGATCACCCAGTATCTTTAGAAAATGCTTGCTGGATTTCATGTTGCCACTTTGCTTTATAACATGTTCAATGGTAAATTGAGGGCATTGTTTATTTACTCAATAAAAGTAGGATAGAATAATACATTCTTCAGAGTTCCGAGAGTAGCTGATATATAAAAAATTGTGCCTCCAGCCTTTGCTTTCAATTCAGACATGGATGCAAAGCTCATCTTGAAAGCAGATAATCCCTTGACTTACTGCTACATTGATTTTCCAGAGCTGAAAGGGGAGACTGGTAGTGCCACAGCCAAGCAATCATACTACTAACTATCTTTAACCTCAAACACAAATAGTGGATCATAGCAGTAAGTCACAGGAAGTTTGCTTAGTCTTTTATACAAACTTTACTCCTTTATACTTCAAAGTATTTTGAAAGTATGTCTATTTACCAGGCACAAAATTCAAAGGTTTTCCTTTCGTTTTAGCTTTCTCTAGAAACATCAATATAAAACTGTTCACAGAGTAAATGATTAATAAACACAGAAGACAGATGAGATGGACAGGTGTCCACTATGCACATTGTTAAAGACATCAACCCTCCAGTTGCACACACACAGTGAAATAAAAACCATCACACATTACAGATAATGTAGGAACACACACTGACGGAGAAGACACAGATTATACGGACAGGCAAAATGGGGCTGAGAGTCATTGTAAGAGCACTTACAAGTAAAACTTCTCTTCCCATACAGGGTTCAGATTCCCAAAAATCGTTTTTGTCCTCTTCTTTGTTTTACCCACTTGAACGGTTACATACGGATCACTGGACCCAGTCTTGTCTTTGGCCTGCAGACCCTGAGCACATACCACTGGAAGGAAAAGACAAGCGTTACCAGCACCACGCAAAAAGTCAATGGGTCTACACATGACACAGCAGCTCAGAATTGCCACAGGAACAGGAATATCACTTATGAGGGCTTTTCTGATGATCTGCAGCTCATGGTGCACTACAGTGCCTGTGTTAGGAGTATCTCCACCTGCTACTGTACAAAGAGCAGAAAGAGACACAGGTCAGAGAAGCCATTTCCCTCTGGCTTCACACCCACTCTCTTACCTTCAGCTCCCAAGTGAGGCTGAGAGAACCCAGGCATCCATCACTCACCTGTGATCGTGATCTTTGCTGACCATTTTGAGGTGCCATCAAGCACGCTCTGCTTCACTGTCTTCATCTGCTGAGCATGTGTCAACTTGCTCTCACAGAACACATCTCTAATCAAGTCAAAGATCTCTGGCTTGTTCCGCTCCCGGATTTTCATGCGATCCTTCATTGCCATGATGAAATTCTGGGTTCGGTCTTCAGCTCCATGCTTTGAGCTCTTCTCTGCTGCTCCTGTGCACCAGAAAATACACAATACTCATCAGAAAGAGCCAAACACTAAGTCATATTTCACTGAATCTGAATGGAAAATCAAAGCCATGAGTTACCCTCTTCATGATGGCTCTTGCTGTTACCTTTTACAGTTAAAATCTCCCCCATTTCAACACACATACAAGAGAAACTGGACCACTCAGTGCTGGGAGGGGATAATAGAAGGGAAGAGACAGAAGGGATAATAGAAGGGAAGAAGGACCAGATTCTTCTACAACCTGGGGCCAGGGCCCTCTGCTGACAACAGGCCTGAGTTTAATATCCTTGCAGCTAAGACCCAGAAATACGGTTCTTAAACAGCAAACATTAGGATGCCTCCTTGTCTTAACACCTCGCTTTGAATAAATAAATTCCTGCTTGGCAAGTGCCAAGAAGATGACACAGAAACTCCAGTACAAATAGTAGTAGCTATGAACTTCTCTCAGTACTGCACCTCAGCACCATGAGAAGGCATAAGTTCAGATGGGCCAACATGGTCCGCATTTCCTACTGATGAGTGCTACATGACTCCCCATTCAGCAGAGAGTTACTGCACAATCTATGTTCCATTCTGCCTGGAATCACCTTGTTTGGATCATACACCAAGCCAGAGATATAATAACAAATAAATATAAGGTAGCAAATTCAATAGTTAAAAACTTTGGCCATCATAAACAGTAGTACAGTATCCAGCTGGAAATACAAGAGCCAAGCATAGGGTCTGTACTATGTAGGTAGCCAATTGTATCTGGAAAGAGAGAGGTCTCTGGTCACTTGCATACTCTCTCACAAAATTTAGAGTTCATATAAATAGGATGTAAGAATGCTCCCCCAACCAACTACTCCCTACTCAATTCATACAGTCATGTTTGATGTCAGAATTCAGCCACTGAGAGCTAATGAAAGCACTGACATAAACTAACAGGGCAGACAAACTCGGGTGTGAAACAAAAAGCAGGAACCCAAGATTGCACTCAGTGTCTCTACATGCAATCTGCAGCAATTTCAAGCTATGATCTTATATCAGATTAAGTTAAACCAGTATAAATGTTCTGTGAACACATTTGATCATAATATTTCTGTTTTGTTTCATATGCTTTTGCTTGTTTTTCTTCTCTGGGATAATTTAATTAAAGTAAGCTTTTTCCTAGAAAAATTATCTCCATCCAGGTGTTCATCAAATATTAAATCACCTTAAAAATCTGTACTGAAGCATGTGTGTATAATGAGAGACATCAATCACAAAGATAAATAAAGCTGTTTTCTTTTGGAAGAAATGGGCAAATATGGTATCTGCAGCACCTTTAATGTAAGTTTTGCATATGAAACAGTTTCAGCAGGTGATGAACAAATATGAATAAAGGTCTATGAACACAGATAAAGGACCCCCAGCAGTACAACATAACAGGCAACCTTGTTATCCAGCTCAAAAGGGTGCCCAGTGACTAATGGTGCCTGAAGACATCTATTTCTAGGGCCTTCAATCTAACACATTTCACCGTTACTAAATTCACTTCAATAAAGAAACAAAACTCAATTATAATTTCCACCATCCAAACCAAGAAGAAAAAAAATACCACAGTTTGGAACAGGCTGCAACCGCTGAAGTTTCAGAAGTTCATTAAGGACACTACATATCCATGCATGCTATTAAAGACCTGAATATAAAATAAGCCATAACTTCACATTACCTGATTATTCTTTTCATTGTACTTGCTAAAGGCTTGATGTTCAGTATTTCATTTAGTACAACAAAATGTATCTGCCCCAGAGTTGCCTATTGTTGGCTTAAGATGAAATAAAAATACTGGAATTAATTACACAGTCCCTGCTGTCTTTACTCACCGGTGATGAAGAACTATCACCACCCAAATTGATGTCTTGTATCAGGCAACCATCCAGCTGTAGATCCAAAATTTATTAAAGGAATAGGAAATTGAAATGATACCAAGGGCTATACTTTGAACTTTAGGTAAGAAGTGCTATTCAGCTTTAACAGAACTAGGTCTTCTAGGGATGGAGGTGGACCCTGACTTACACACAGAACTACAGAGAATTGTTTAATCAGGAAAGGCCAAGCTGAATAATTTATCTTTCCTAGCTGGAATCTGGCAATCTGTCATGATCCAAATACACCAATTATGCCCTGACCTTTGTGATGTTAAGGAAATTAAGAACATGTAGAAACTCAAACAATAAGAGCTTATGTTGTTTGTGCATGAGCAGAGTGCTCTACTTCAGAACCATTTTCTACATCACTTACTAGACAAGCAGCTTGCAAATATAAATGTTTCATTGCTCATCACTGAGATGGAACAAGAGTTATCACAATTCTGGGATAACATGTTCTGCATTACTGCCTTAATGCAAGCACTCTAGGAGCATCAAATGATGCTTTAGAACACAAATTTGGGAAAACGGAGGGATTCTAGTTAAAATCATATTTAACATCCCCACCACCTCCAGAGACCTTGCATTGTGCGTGTATCCCTCTCTGAGGCTAGCAGCAGCTCCCGGCATGTGGGGTCGTAGGATGTGCAAGCCATTTTACACAGACCCTTAGAGATTCCCCTCTTTATTCAGCTCTAAGGCTTGGCTCTGCCTCCTGACTTTCAGAGGAAATCCCCCACCTCCATCCATGCTTCTTCCCCACTTTGCTCAGACAACTTGTACAGATAAGAAGGTTCCATTATTCTTTCTCTGGGGAAGGTCTCTCTCCCTGTGGAGTTTGCACCTGAACTGCAGTGGAAGAGCCAGAATCAGACAGACACCTTAATTAGCAATACAGACTAATAGAGAACAGAGAAACTCTCTGTCTCAATAGCACACTCTTAATTTTTACACCTGCTTGTCGGTACAAAACCTCCAGAGATTTGAAAACATCCACTGGGGGACTAATTACCTATGATGTATGTGATATAAACCCAAAGCATGTCACTGTACTGGATGGCAGAGGGTGCTTTTCTTGCTGTTGGACTTGGACCCTGTTTATCCCACTACAAAAAGAGGGGTTTGGACAGCAGATCAGCTTTTCTTGTAGTCCTGTAAATGGCAACAGAAAGGCATGGGAACACAGAAGTACTGCATACAGCATCACATAAATGGCACTGTGCTTTCCTTCTCTCTTCTCTAGGCCTGAATTATAAGTCAATTTATGACTGGAAACAGAAAGCAAACATGTCTATATTGGGAATTGTATCGATACAGCTATTAGTAAACTACCAGTGCCGCTATCCTGCGCTTTAACAAGTCAAGAAAGCAACACTGGCAGGATGGAAGACAGCTGTTCAGTAGGCGGATAATGCTTAGAAATTATATATTCTTGAAACTTAAAATAGATATTCAAGTTTCAAATAAAGGTATCCTTCCTCCTTCTGTGCAAATATTTTCCTGCATAGGATTCTGGGAGCAAACAAGTGTTCATCACCATGGTGCCTAATCATCACTCCACACAGAAGCCAAGATGATAATCACAAGAGCGGCTTACTTGGTCTCACTAACAGTCCACTCACTGAGCTGGTCTCTAAACTCCAGTCCTTCAATTCAGAGTACCACAAACACAGGTTTCTTATTCAAGAAGCAGTAAACATACCTGACTTCCAATCCTGAGTCAAAAAGCACTGAACAACTCTGGAGGTGAACCAAGACACTAGGAGACAAGACAGTACTGAAAGCAGGACATTTGGTAATGCAGCCCTAACAGCTCGTGTGAAGTTCTCCAAGGTTTGCTGCTCCAGCACAGCATAAAGAAGCACGAATAAAGACATATGGCTAATTACACTCACAACAAAGATTTCCAGTTCAACAGTAGTTTAAAGCTTAAGATCTTATTTCCCCATTGTCAAGATATCTGGAGGACCAGATTCTGACATCTGAGGGCAGTTTCTTTTCCCAGGTTTAACTGTGGCTTTTCAAATGCTAGCCCAGAACACTGTACAGGCCCTTTTACTAGGATTGTGCTAGCACAATCAATGTCCTTCCCTTCCACCCTCTTCATAATTCTGCGTATTTTTCTACATCTGTTCTTTGGTATCCAACACATCCATCCTCCACTTTACTCTTCCTTTGACACCAACATTGCCCAACCCATTTTATTTTAGTCAGTACTACACCAGTGCTCAGGGCAAAGGATAAAATATCTCTTTTTCCAACAGCTTTGTGTGCTGGACTTTAAAGACCATCCAACCATCCAGTTTCAACCAAGCAAGAAAAGAAGTGCACCTATGCAGCAGAGGCTTCGAGTACTTCCAAGAATAGCACAAGGCTAAAAAGGTGAGCATCCCATCATTGGATTAATATCTTGTAAGTACCCACATTAGAGAAATATTCTCAGAGAACCAACCTCGTGCCCACAGAGCCATAAACCAGATGGCTGCAGTACACATCCCACAGCAAATTCCAGTTTGGTGCACTTCATTCACTGCCAATTCATGGAATTACTGAATCAGTCTGCAAATGGGTTTTGATTCAAATTGCAACAAAGCATCATTGAATTTGAGTGTTTCATCACTGGAGTCCCATACATTTGTTGACTGTATCAGATACTCAAGTTTCTTCAAAACGTAGGGTTAAGAAAAACACCCTCTTAAGAAATAACCAGACTCAATTGTAACAGAATTTGGAAAAGACATCCTTTCATCTCTCTCAGAAAGGTACTGAAGGATAGAAGATGGATAAACAGCACATTTTGATTATAAGGAATTAAACTCCAGGTGCCTGCCCAAAATTTTAAGGCATTAAGACAGTGGTACTGCATTTGTGACCAGACTGAAAATTCATTTTACTCCAATGCAACACCTTCTGGAAGACTTAAACAGAATGAAGTGAAGATATACCCTGAGGCATCAAGGATTAATCCATAGATTTGTGTTTGTTATGAGCTTGAAAATTCCTTTTATTTCAATGTAACATTTTGTGGAAACCTTAAACAGACCTAAGTGAAGTTGTCCTGAGAATGTTGTTTGTGTGAGGCTTCTTACTGGCAGCAACAATTAATCAATTAATGCTTCTGTTAGGAAAAAATCCCTGCTGAGTTCAGTATACTGAAAGTTCAGGAAGTTCAGTCTTGAATTTACTGGGTCTCTAACTGTTGCTTGCTTCCCAGAAACCCTGTTTCTCATTCCTGAAGCACACCCTATGTCCTTAAAACGTATAAAAATTAAGTAAGTTTTTCAATTTTCTTCTGGCCTGGTTAGAAGGATTTTAGCATGAGCATGCCAACGCAAAGAACACAGCTGCTTGGAAAATAGATTTCTACTATCAATAACATGTTTTTCCAGCCCAGAAATACATCCACATATTGTCCCCTCCTTCATCTTAATTTCCAGCAGTAACTTTCCTTGGCCCTCTCTGTCTTAATTACTCAGCTGCCACCTTCAGTTTCCTTGACATCTCTACCCCAGGTACTGGTACCCACCATGCTCACTCTGGATACCCCACACACCCCTGGCTCACAGTCTTTGATTCTTCCCTGTTCTGATGGTGGGCAGCTTTAAAAAAGTAAAGTAACGCTTTTGTTTGGGTTTTGCATGTTTCACAAGTTTTGATCCGAGTGTACTCTCAATTGTTTCCTCTCCATTTCTCTAACTCTGGACACTGAAGTATCTTGTGTTTTCATTGTGAAAGGTAATGTGCAAAGCAAACATCTGCATTTCCCTGAATCAAAACCCAAGTTCTTATCTGATGCTTTACTATCCTGAGAAATAATTTCCAGTTGTTACTTCTATTCCTATGCCATCATCACATCCCACATTCCATTGCGTAAGTTTATGTAATTCCAACCAGAGTTTAGAAAACCTGCCCCCATGGTTATTCTTCACAGGCTGTTCCAGCAACTCTCTGTTCCCATCACTGAAGTTGTCTTCTACTTCCACCTTTAATTTTCTTACAGCAAATATATTAAATTTTTTTCGTCTGTAAACAGTAAGCTCAAACACTCCATCTCCCTCCCTGCTGCTTATCTCCCTCTTCACCAACATGGTTCAGGCATTAACAGGTTCAAACAAGGATTAAAACAATTCACAGAGCCATCACAGCCAGCTGTTAAACAGAAGAACTACTGTTCAGAAAGGTGTTAGGCCATGGCTAGCTGTAAGCTCTAAGTATAAGCCAGAGCCATGTGAGATCCACATGCACATCTTACACTTTGACCTTGGGCTCCACAACATCCCTTTAGAAATACTGTACTGAGACAGACCTAATAAGACTATTCTCTACTTTTACCTTTTTTAGACAGCATCATTCCCATCCCTCTCCTGTTCCATGCTGCCAAGCCTCTTTTGAAAGATTAACAAACTCTACCATCCTCTATCGAGACATTCACATATTTTCCCCATTACCACTGAACTTTCCCCAGTACCCATCCCTGTCTGGAGTCGTCCATCAAAGTTGCTCTCTGCAGGAATATAGTTTCTCTTAGTCATTAGCTACTTCTTCAATCAGTTTTTCTTCTATTGTTTTCAACTTCATGACCTCCGCTCTGCACAACAGCTTTGTGCCTGTTTCCTCACTGCTGCTGCTTGTGCAAATCTAATTTTCCTCCACTTTGTATAGCATTTTCCCCATAGTGAGATATCACAACTCCATTTCAATACTGTAACATTCTGGACATGCATGCCTGGATGTAATCATCAGCAGCTGTTCATCTCAAATACTGAAAACCACCAGTTAGCAGAGGGTTCTGGTAAAATCTAGAAACAAATGAGGGTCTAACCAACCCTCTTCATCAAGTTGTGTCAAAAAAATGAGAACAAAATGCAACACAGCAGCTCTTTGCTTAGTCATAAAAAGGTCACAACAAAACCAAAGTGGCAACGATGCCGTTGCCTGAATGCTATAAACTGCAAAGATCACCTTGCAACCCTCAAAGACAAACCCAGGAACACTGAGCAACTTGAAGAACAGAGATTTTTCACCAGTATCAGCTGTGTCTGACAAGCAGGCCATTGCAAATAGCTCCTAACTACAACTGATTTGAAACTCGGCTCATATCAAAAATACAAGCATAAAAACATCCATTTGGGGTTTTAAGATAAGCTATAAGAAAAAAAAACATGGGTATACCTTGCTGGATCATCCAGCCTGGTTTTCCTGAGCAGCATGAGCCTGAGGCAGATACAAGATCTGACTGTTTATATTCCTGTAATTGCTGTCATGGATTTTCAATAAATCTGTTTGTATTTCACAAACTTTCCTGATTTCTTAGACATAGTCCATCAAGCTATAATGCGAAGAAAATCCAGAGTGAACAGACACAGCCCCACATTCCTACTCAAGATTTAACACATATGGCAGAAATTTATATTCCCTTTAGACTGAGATATTTTGCTCTAAAGCAAGAACATGAATTTGAGACCAAATTAAAAAAATTCTTTTAAGCAAATAAGAATAACTGGGTCCAGCCAGATGCCTAAATTAATAATTTTTCCATTTTTATGTTTTTATTTCTTTAATCAAATTACTTTAAAATTTCTCCATTGTTTGTATAAGGTCTCATTTATCCTGCAAAGTCCCTTCTCTTTGAAGAGCTTTTCTGTAAAGAAAGGGCTTCGGCACTGAACACTGCAGGAAAAAAGAGAAACAACAAAATAAACAGAAATTCTAGTAGAAAAATAAAATGGTCTCCGTATGCTCAAACAACACCTTCCTATCTGTCCCAGCACCTCTGCTGACTCAGACCCAGGTCTGCAAAGTGATTCAACCACGAGACCTTACTGTTAAAAACACAAAATGCCTTTGCAACCTGCATTTGGCGCAGAGAATCCAAGCTAAATCCATGAACTCTACCCCCTAAGCAGGAACACAGCGCTCTTTAGAGCTTAGAACAGTGCAGCAGACTAATGTTTGAAACAAGCAACCTGACCAGGACACCAGGGCAGAAGGGACAGAACTGAAGTCAGAGTACTCAGCCTAGTACCTTGTTCACATGCTGCCTCTCTTCCAAGCAGGGTATGCCAGTAAACATACCATTTGAACTGACACAGAGAATTTAAAAGTTACATGGGTTATAACAAAGAGGGTGAAAAGGCAAGAATTAAACCTTCTTTTGAAGTACACCAAGCACAATGCGGTGAAGGAGCTCTTCTGTTCCAGTGGAGCTGCCTATGTCCACAAGGCAGTGAGGGTAGGTTTAGCCCGACGGCATCTTTACAGAATATAGTCATTTGAACAAATGCTGCTTCTCTTATCACTGAGGAATCACTTATACACTTAGAAAAGCTCTGGTCATGCTTTTGGAACAGCTGCACTCCACTGGACACTACTCACTCTGTAAGCAGTCAGCGTTGAGCAAGTCTTGGCACTTCTCATGGCACTTGACTCCACATTCTCCACAGCGCATTCCCTGCCGTGCAATACCCCACAGCAGCCCCTCACATTCGTAGCAGTAGGTAGGGGTTGTGGCTGTCCACACTTCAAAGTTGTGCGGGGTTGTACAAGAGATGGGGTAAATTAAGGCTTGCAAGGTCTTCTTATAGACATGAGATTTCTGAAAGGCAAGGGCACACATAAAACAACATCCAGGAAGGTTACTGAACCTATTTCTGCTGGTTAACACAGGAGCCATAAGGGGAAAGGCACGAGCAGTGCAACAAATCTACACATTTGAGGTAATCCAAGTTATCAAACTTTTAGAAGGAGGAGCAGAGGACACGCTTGCAAAAATGTTTGTCCAGGCATTTAAAAAAGTGGGGGAAAAAGAAGAAAAAAATTAATGTCTGTGGATAAGGAACATCTTGCATAAAGTAAGTTTCACACACTGTCCCCATGGTAGATACTGCAGAAGGAAACAGTAAGTTTACATTTTTCAGGATCATATCGAGACAGTAAATGTTACTTTTTACAATGTTTGGTTTCTTTAAACAAATGATACAAGAATTTTTCCATCTATATTTTTAGACATCTGTGAAGCTGATTCTCATCCCAGAGAATCACATTCCCTCAATTTGCCTACTAAAAGTTAACAGGAGCCAAGCAACTCTTCCACTTACCAGCTCTTCATCTTTGAGAGATGTTCTAGTGGCCATTGCTGAGGTAATTCCGGCTTTCCGGGACTGAACGAGTGACTAAGAAGGAAGAAAGTTTGTTATTCACTATGAGTATTCAGAAATCCACTGGCAACACCTGCCCAGAAATGTGACCATAGGGACTCTGTCACACCAGACACCAAACCATCAGTCTATTACATTTAAGTTGGTTTCTTAAATGATAGCTCACACCCCAGAAGAGTCAAATGCGTACCCTGAAAGGTCTCCACCTTGCTTCCATCTGCCCAAAACCATTCACACTCAGGTAAAACTTTGTTTTTTCTCTGCTAAGAACTGTTAATGAAACCTGGGTTCACATCACTTCTGTGTTCTGGTAGCAGAAGTAGCTCTGTTACTGCCTAAAGTCAGTACGTGAGGCTCACTCTTCTGTATCTAACTTCATTCATACCCAAAAGGAGATTATTTCATCAGATTTACAACATGCACAATACCTCCAGCCATGACACTGAAAGGGTTACAAATATAGACGGTAATAACAGAACAGAGTGGGTTGGGAGCACAGGTTTGAATGTGCTGGTGTATCACATTCATTGGCCATCACTGAACACAATGAAAACTGCCTCTTTCACATCACGCCAACACAAAGTTCTGCAGCCTTGGACAGCTCAGGGCAATGCCTTTGCAGCACCTCACACTCGCGTACTACGAATTTCTTCAGCAAGCCATTCCAGTTTGACAAGGCAGAGAAGGAAATTCAAGCTAGCAACATCTGCTTTGAAACCACCTAACCCTATCAGAAACCTCTGTTTATGCTCTGCTTTATGCTATTTGAAGACAGACAGCAAAAGTTCATTTGATCAGTGATGGGCAGAATAGAGCACTAGGATACACATGCACTGCAAAACTGCAGGTACAAAATAAAAAGCAAAGAAATGCAGGGAAAATAGGTAAAACAATTTTTGTTTTGGTGAAGACTTGGTGGATAGTTTTTATTAGCTCCACTTACCATGGCCTGTGGAGAGAGAGAATGAAAGCATACAAAGGAAGTAACACAAGTTAATGCCATCATTGCAAAGGTTTAAGACACAACCAGTTGGTAAGACATGTATTAATTTTCCAATGCGTAAGCTGGCAGGAAGATTTGCATGCAGCTTTCCACACAAATTACAGGATAATAGAAACTTGGGTCTTTCAGCTGTTACAGCATTTCTCCCATACATGAAATCGCTACGTGTACTGCATAGAGCCAACAGAAAACCATTTGTCCCTCAGAAGCCTTATTTCACCACGTCACATAAGCATATGAAACTTGTCCTCATTACTCGCTTGGTTCTTTTTCTTCCTCAGCGCAGAAGCCTACTGGCAATACTGCAAATAGCTTTAAAAATTCAAGCACATATGCTCGTTTATCTATCCTCTGAAATTCCAACCTTCTGGTAGGTTGACAAACCTCACACGGACATTGGAAATTTCCCTAAAGTATGTGATTTTTAGGAAAAACATTTTAAAATAGTCCAGCCCTAAAAATAATCAAATATTATGTGTAAAATAGAAAGAACATGAAAAAATATCTTATTTCTGCCAAACGAATGAAACTGTCTACAAAACCATAGCTTGTTCTCACCGAGTTTTTTCCAAGCCCAACTTCCAAGTCTTTAATATAAGAATTAATTTAACAAAACAGGAAGCCTTCAGCTTCTTAAGTGACAATGAATGTTACCATATGTCAAAATAGGTTGTGCAACTAAACAAAAACAAATCTCTTACCAGATCACTGACAAGTGGAATTGGCTTTTTTTTGCGCAGATCGGGCATGCTATCGATGCCATAGAGACCACCTGCAGGCCTGGAAATTCAGGAGAAGAAAACAAGATTAAAGTTCTGAGCAGCAGCTAGAGACAATAAAGAGATGACAAAAAAGCTTCCTTAAAACATCAGCCTCCTTGATAATATCATAGTTGTTGAGAACAGGAAGAATCAGTTCACTGCAAATGCAATCTGAAAATAAACCAAGGTTGTTAACACGCTTGAAAAAGTTTCTCTTCCTGTTTTCAGTTCTGAGGTCTGAGCTAGGTCAGAGTAGACTGGGCATGTGCTTGCAGAGCACCAGTGCTTCATCTGGCAAAAATACTCACCCGAGGGCAGAACCAGAGTTCCCTGGCAGTAATTCACATGCAGCTTAGTTTGTGGTAACTGACCTGCACACCTCTGCTTTCAAAAGTGTATTTTGTTCCTTAAGGAGAGCTCAGTTTATGGTTTACTCCTGGCATTGAGTGCCATGGCAGGAAAGACTTTGGTAATTTGAAAACATCCTGCCTCCAAGTCTATCTCCATCCCCTTTCTTTCCATTCAGTTAATTTAGAGTTCTGGGGTGAGGAAGGAGATGCTTCACTGGAATAACAAACCAGAAGATAACACATAAGAAAGTGTAACGTTAATAATAAAATGGTTGTTTATCTTCTTCACAAGCCACAATCCAGATGCTCCTCCTGCCTGGTGTTGTGGCTGGGAAGGAAGCATGTCAAAGTGGTAAGGCCAGAGTGGCAGGATGCTGCTACCCATCATCTAATTCTAGGCTAGAACATTCTAGGCTTAATCCTGGCCTTCAAGGCCCATACAATTATTAGGAAGAGCCTCACATATGAGGAGAAAATAGATTATTTTTATTTCTATAAAAGGGACCACTTGCAATGCTCAAGCCATGCAGACCTGTTCACAGAAGAGCTGCCATTTGCTGGTGGTAGTGGTGGTGGAGCAAAAGGGCATTATCCTAAAATCACAGAATAGTTAGGGTTGGAAAGGACCTTAAGATCATTTAGTTCCAACCCACAGCAACACTCAGGACATGCTGAAATAAAACACTATAACCTTCCAAGGTGACCAACCTGGGTGACTATCTGGATCCTGCTGTTCACTGCTAACACTACATGGATGTAAGCCTATGTTCGAAGACCCCTAGTAAAACACAGAACACCAGGTTGGAATGGACCTCAAATATCATCTTGTTCAATGTTTCCAAACAAAGCATGACCTAGACTAGATGTCCCAGCACTCTGTCCAGTCATGCCTTAGAAGTCTTCAAAGCTGGGGAATCCACCACTTCCCTAGGGAGATTATTCCAGCAGCTGATAGTTCTCATAGGGAAAACTTTTCGTCTTGTGTCCAGTTGTAATCTCCCTAGGATTAAATTCCCATCTCCACTTTCCTTTCACGAATTCCTGACACTGAGAATATGGCTCCCAAGGCCTTTTTCTTGGCTACAGAGACTGCAGAGGAACCTTCTGCCTCTCTATCCTTACCCAGTCATTTTCACCCCATACCATGCTGACTTACGCCTTTCTGCATCTGTGCAGCAAACTGGCTCTTTTAACCTGCATGTCCTGCTGATTTGGTACACCACACCCAGCTACATGCTTTAGGACACCACAACTACAGGAAGGAGGAGTATAGGATAAGCTGTTCTTACTGCAATAGAAGACACACTTGTAACTACCCTTTAAATCAATTTAGGAAACCAAACTGCCTCTACACATCTGCATGTCATGAAAACTGGGAGGCTGGTAAGTGATGAGGCAACTTGCACTCCTCAGCAAGCAGCACCTACTCAAACCCGCTCCGAAAACAGACAGAAGTTTAAAAAACCTTACTCAGGATGACCAAACGTATACCATAGTAGACCTATGTTATAGGAAAGAATGTGAAGGCACAAGGAAGGGAGGCAGTCTGTTATATACAGAAACACGCTACAGAGCTAGAATGGTAAAGTGACTTCTTTTCTTGTGACATGTCCGAGCCTTAGCTCAGCTGATAGCTGCTGCTGGCTGAAGCCTGGTGGGAAGGTGAGCAGTCACACCTAACTGCATGAACGGTGTCAGCTCTGCATGCACCATGAGTCACATCTGCACCGTGCTCGCCTCTCCATGCTCCCACACGGTGAACACAAACCTCCCGCGGGCAGCTGACACAGCTGGGGATGGAAGGCAGACTCGGACTTAAAGAAAGTGGAGATTTACAGCAGTTAACTGCAACTATTGGAATCTTTGGGCAAGAATGAGAGCAGTTTTCCAATCCTGGAGATCCTCCAGCAAGGCTACATAGTATTTCTATTAAAGGTTACAATAATTTCCAATAGAGAATCGCAACAATCCCTTCCGATTTATAACAGAAAGCACAGGCAAAATACAAAGGGAGAGTCTGTAAGCTGAAAAGATGCAATAAGATGGTCACAAGCAAAAATCTGGCTACTGACAGAAGTCAATGGCACAGCTGTGAATTTCCAGTAACTTTTTTTGTTTTATCCTAATTCAGTTGAAAGGAACCTGTGATACTCTGACATTTTCAGGGAAAGGAGTACATATTAATTGCATGGTCTATAAATGAAAGATGAGCCTAAACAAGTTACTGTGCTTGAGAAACATGTCCAGTTAGATGTCTGGCTTGTTGCAAAATATTTCAGATAGACTGAGTTTTATGATAAAACCAGTCATAAGCCAGACTGTTAGAGAACAAACATACTTGAAAGGTCCTTTTTTTCACCTACTGTATCCTAGTACACATGTAGTTATACACTAAGATGACCTGCTTTTAGCTTCTTAATATTAAAATCAAACAGAATTCTAAGCAACAATTCTTAATATTCAAATTTATTTAAAATGATATTATATATTATATATAATATTCAAAATTATTCAGCCTATGCTTTCAGCTACTTCAGTCTCTTTATTCAAACACAATTTCTACTTCACTTAATAAAATTGGGCGCGACTGTACAGACAGAAGTACTGACAGAGCCTCAAATACGCACACTGGAGCTTTATACATAATAGGGTAACTCTCTTCTGCAATGCATGTAATATTTATAGCATTATAATGGACTGCTGTATTGAAGACTGAATAGCATTTCTGTATGAAAAGATGATCTGCACTAGTACATAAAATATACAGATATGAGATACTACATCCAGATCCTGATCAGTAATACCAACAGTACTTGTTTTTGAAGCTATCTCTCCAAAGCCAGCAACTATAGACAGGGAACTACTGTTGTGTTATGCTAGAAGTGAAAACAGCTTGAAGCAGGTACTCATCTTTTAATACAAGTTTTATCATATAAATGCTTCCATTAATTTTTTTAAATTTAAGGAAGCAAAGGTGGTTTGCAATGACAGAAGTTGATTACTTCCTTCAAAGGATACTCTGATCTTCATACGAAAGACATCACCAGAAGTAAATGCTTTAATGTACTTTGTGGCTAATAAACCACAACGTAGCTAATGGTGCAATTAAAAGTTCACCACCCACAACCACCACCTTTGTAAGCCCCCTGTATGTGCTGATATAGCAAATAAGATGAACTTCTGTCAAAACTATATTAGCCAGACTGTTTTATCTCACATTGAAAGGGAAAATTACCAGACTAGAGCAAACCTTGCCTTGAACTGACAAAACACATTTTCAAGTATTTCAGGACTGCACGCGTATTCTTCTTTCAGGCTGGGAAATCATTCTGTGTGCGTAAACCAATAAACTCAGTACATTGTCTCCTCATTCAAGCAGGAGAAGGTGCTGTTGATAGTTAGAATAAATTGCTGTCTTCTGCCTCTGCTAATTCCCAGTTCTCCAGGAACCTGATCACTAAAGTCCCAGGTTCCTTAGGAAAGCATGGGGTTGCTAGGCAGCTCCAAGCATCCGCAGGGGTGGAGGATGCTTAGTGGGAATACCAACGTCTCACAGAACAATGACTCCAAAATCAGAAAGCCATATAATGAAGCCTCTGATTAAACTTTGCATTTTATTAAGGAAGTTGTCTTCAGTAGTTTGAGAATTAACTTATGCATGTAGCAAGCCAACCTCTGCTGAGATTTCAGGGCAAACCTGCTGCTACATCAGCTCCCAATATGAGTGCACCACCACCAAACCGTATCACCCTCATCACGTATAAGGCACATAACCCAGCAGCCTGTACAGTGTGTCACAGGCTTTTTTTTTTTTCCAGAGAGGATTCTAGTGAAGGAAGCTCCCATGCTGGCACCTATTATGCAGAATGTCACGGTGAAATTACAATCAGAATTTGTCTGCTTCATTTGCTGCATGTAGCATGTTACAGAGAGAACGTACAGCCTCTCACTCTCGCCTGTGCAAAAAGAGGCATGATGATCACTGCAATGATTTCCAGACTTACCAATGATTTGACCAGTACAATGACCACATAAATCACTGCAAAGACAGAAGACTTCCCCAAAGCTACTTTTTTCTTCTAGAAAGGCACAGCAGCCTTTCTGAGCTACTCTCTCTCTTCCCTGGTGCCAACAGTGACTGACTCAGGAAAAAGGATTTCATCCAGACCACCCTGTGGTGCTCAATAAGAATATTTAATACAGTGCCATAAGCACTTGCCACCATCAAGTTTCATATGTTATGTAATGCGTTCTTAAACAGATCTCTTAAAGAGCTGTGGAGCCCACCTTCAGCTGTTTAAGATGAGACTCTGAAATACAGCAGCTGCCTGGCCCTAAGCAAGGCATGGCCACTTGATCAATCTTTAAATCAGCCATTAAAAACATTAGATTCTTTTACTTAGATTGAACTGCAGATCTCAAACTACACTGTACTTATAAACACAGGGAAACAAGGTCCCAAAATACCACTTACCCTCCTTTGAGCCAGGGTGGTTTTGATGGATCAGCCTCATCTTGACCCTTAAATGAAGGAAAGGAAAAGAACAATATGAAATTAGTTTCTGAAAACCCCAGGAAACGCATGCAGATTATATTCTGAGGAGAGGATAACAGACCACGCTGCATGCAGGCAAATGCATACAGAAACTTATTCAAGCACCTCTGACGACCAACACGTCAGGGTAAGTCATACAGACACAGACAGGCTATGCGATTTCACTGAACACCTAAACTGGAACCTGAAGAGCCTGTTCAGTGCACTTCCTCTTTCAAAAGACCAGCTGTTGGCTTTTCATTTCCAACCAAACAAAACCATGAGCTACTGGAGAGCTCCTCCACTCATGTGAACATGGTCACCACTTATGTGAACATGGTCATAATGAAGATGCTATGAATTAAAAGCAACTTTATGAAATGCACAAATAACTGATCAACATGAAACTTTGTACAGACACTGGCGAGCTTTGTTCATGCTCAAATAGCAAAGGCTCATCAGCCCCCTAAGCAGGAAGGTCCCACTGCAGCTTCACATGTCCATATGCAAGTATTTAACTTTCCAAGAGGTGTAAAACAAGGGCCGTCGCTTGCAAGATGATTGCAGGTGAACTGGCATCTCACAGTATAATGGAAAACACCACAGTCTGCAAGTATGAGGATTAATATTAATGAATTTAAACCACGTTCTTATGTTTATGTTTGTAACAATATTATGCTCATTTGTTTACAGAATGACATTTTGTTTCTTTGAGAATATTCATTGCTGAGAAATGATTAAACAATTGCAAAACGCCTGGAGGGAACAAAAGGTTTAGAGTAAGTGAAAGACAGGTTTCTAGGTTTACCTATTACCAGAAACCTCTTTGTTCCAGCTTACGATTCATAAATTCTCCTGCTCTCCCTGAAATAAAAGCTGTTTTCAAACAGGACTAAGCAAGACACACTGCCAATAGCTAATACCTCAACCTCAGATAATCATGTCTGCCAACAGTATGAAATGACTGCAAGTTGTATACAATGGAAAACAAAGTATTTTATAACCTGAGAATTGTAACAAAAGAAAAGGGTATGGGTCAGGAAGTAAGCGCCAGCTTTATGCACAATAAAAGAACAAAACAAAAACATCTATTTGATGTCTAAATTTGTACAGTAGCAAAAGTCCAAACTTTGAATTTGTTAGTTCTAAAAACTCCAGGGCTGGGCAGATCTGAAGACTACATAGTTTTTATTACTTTAAACAGGTATGAACAACATGACATTATCCATAATTGCATGGACACTCCAGCTTTTCTACATGATCACACAGGACCCTAGACCCATGGTCCAATGCAGCCAGAGCAGCACACCAGGGCTAGGCTCTACCCATCTCCATTCCGAGCTGTTCTTCAAAAACCCCATAGCCTGACACCTGCATTTCTCACAGAGAGATCTGAATCAACTGCTAGTCAGGAGAAAAGATTTCCTTCCATAAGCAAATGTAACCAGATCCTTCAGAGCGCACAGAGGAGGATAGCTTTACTTTCACCTTTGAACACTTGGAAGAGCTGCAGCTAGAAACCAACCCTAAAATGGAACGTTTTATACTGGACTGAGCTTAAACCAGTCAGTTCAGCTGTACTGAATGATAGAGAATAACAAATGCAAATGTGGCAACATTTACTGGCAAAAGCAATTAGTGTGACAGGGTTTTCAATCAGTTTATCTGAGAAACTCGAAGTACAAGTGACCAATATTTGAGACATAAAAGAACTACAAATAGCATGGGCAATACTGAAGCCTGGAGACTACAAGAGCATCAAGAGATCTGTTCAAGGGAAGAAGATCCAGGGAGAGTTGTTTACCTAACTGAGCAATAACCATTTCCTACAGGCAACCATGAGTCAATGGAGAACAGCTGGGAGTGTGGATGAAAGGAAGGGCAGAAAATATGATCAGGAAACAAACCTCCATCATCTCCCAGATTTTCAGATATGCCAAGTACAAATTGTTGAGAGTCCAGGTAAAATGTACTTGTTCTCATTTACTTTAATTACTTTTGCCAAGTCTTTTATACCTACAAATAAAAAGAAAACAAGAGAAGAAAAAGAGCTTCTCTAGGGTGCAACAGCACAAACCAAAAGAGCGAGCTTTCAGTAAATGACAGTATTGATACAGAGGCAAGGAGGTGATGGTTGTGTGTAAACAGGAGTTATCACCTGCTGAAAGTAAAGT
The DNA here is from genome assembly GCA_024733675.1 of Psilopsiagon aymara. NCBI lineage: Eukaryota > Metazoa > Chordata > Aves > Psittaciformes > Psittacidae > Psilopsiagon > Psilopsiagon aymara. Next base: position 57,192 of record JANRGW010020997.1, read on the forward strand.
AAAGAGATAATTTGCACCAGGCAGCATCCTCCCTGAGCAAATGACAAGAAAAGCAGCACGTGACTTCCACCAAAAGAGGGCGGATGCTTTGAGACTACAGAAAAGCCAATGCAGCACCCACAGTTAAGGAGCGGGGGAAGGAGGGAAATGAGATCTAGACTAGTGCAGGCTCATTATTGGCTTCAGCAGCTTGAAAGTCTTTAGAACAAACACAAAGGAAAGAATTAACATGGAGGCAATTGGAAAACAGGAAAAAAATGCAATACATGGCAGACCAGTTTTGAAAACATGGGGGTTTTGTTCAACAAAGGAATCATTTTTCTTTACACTGTAAAATGAATTATCAACTGAATTTTCATTTCAACAAAAAACTTTTGATGCAATGCCATGTGACGTTAATAAGGCCGGATAAGCTGAGAAGGAGTGGGGAGCTTTAGGGTGGATAAACAAGTAACTGTAACTGAGCCAGCCACGGACAACGCAATAAGGATGCTAGTGGGAGTAAGCAGGATCTGCTGATAAAATCTGCTGATGACAAACACAGGAGAATTATTGATACAGAACTCAGATGGTGAGTGGAAAGAACTGATGGCAGCAAAGACTGCAACAACAGAGGATTAAACATGATAGAAATTGCAAGGTCAAAGCCCTAAAGCCTGCTATGAATTTGACCACACAGGAGGTGTTCAGTGGAGAAAAGCACACGACAACAGACTTTACTTCAAGTCATTGCACTGGCAACAAGCCACTAAGACAATCTGTGAGCCATTTAAGGAGAAAACATAATCCATAGACCATGTCCAGGGGAGTGTCTCGGTAGAAGTAAAATCATAAATGCCTCTGTACTGTGCTGGCAAGACTGCTTCATAAAGGTATATATGACCTTTTTATTCTATATCAAGGTAAGAAGAATTCACAAAGGAAAATGGCAAAGCAGTATGAGGATGTAAACACAATATTACAGGAGGAGGCCAGGACAGCTTGCTTATGCCAACAAAAGGCACCTTTCTCTAATTTAGTCAATAGACATATTATATGGAAGAACTGCAGCTAAATATAAACAGAGGATGAAAATTTGAAGGTGTCTCACCATGATAGTGCAGTAGTAGCCTTTCAAAAGAAGCAGACATCGAACCTAACCAGTTTTAAAGAAGGAAGTTGGACAGTTTATATATGAGGTAGTGGCACAGTATCGCACAGTGGTAGAGAGCTCGCAGTCACCAAGAGGTCCTATGCAGGTCCTTGTTGCACCAACTCATGTAGTCAAAGAATCAGAGGCTGAATTGCCTATGAGCATCAGCATGAGTGTTAATAGGGTCCAGACACCTCTGAGAGTGCCAGTTAAACAAAACAATCCACAGTTTACACCACCGTTGTGGGTAGGAGCACTCCATGTATCCCTATTCATTTAAAAAAAGCAAATGGCAATGCTGATCAGATGGATTTTCTGAAGCTAGGGAGCTCCCCACTCTCTGAAAGCAGGACACAGGAGGGCTCCAGTAGGTGCTCCAGATCTTGTCGTCAGCCATGGATCTGCTTAAGTTCAGCCCCAGATGATAGCAAGGCTCGCTCAGAGCCTGAGCAAGCAAACAACAGGCAGATGAGAACAACACTGGAGTAATTGTGAAAGTAGACATATTTAACACCTGGACATCCATTGCTCCCTGTCACAGAAGGCATTTTGCAGGCTCCTGCTTCACTTCTACACACAGACCTGTCACTTAATTTTCATCTTAATTTTTAATAAGTAAGCCCATAAAGCAGCACTGATAAGATGGAGAAGGAAACATGTAAACAAAATAGCCCACCACATCTCTATTCAATTTTGGTTTATTTCTGATGCTGATAGATGACAGTTTTACACCTACTGTCCAACAAATACCTTCAGCTGGCAAAGTGCCTGTCACTGTAGTAATGCAGTATACTCACAGTAAAGCATGCTGCAGTGAGTGGCTGAAAGGCCTTTTCCAAGTAATTAAAGTTTCTTATCAGGCAAGAAACAGTTAGCAAAATAATGCCTGTGACAAAATAGCCAAGATTAATACCCTGGATTAAACACATCACAGACATGATCATTCAAGGCACATTATTCAATGATAAAGAAGGCAATGTTTGGTGAAGCCTGAAAATGAAATAAACAGGAGTTTTGACTTACTTGGGAAAAGCAGCAGCTAGGCTTACAAGTAAATGCAGAAGTTATTTAACCAAGCTGCAATTTGTAAATTTCCCAGTTTGTCTCATACATGATGTTTTAATGGACAGAACAATTACATACTTCTGTAGAGGAGGAAGTCCATAAAAAGGACAGAGGCATAAAATAAAGAAATGGATAAATCACCAAGTCTGGAGCAGCACAAGAAAAAGGAAGAACATCCTCAGCTCTGTTAGCCCTCTCCATATAAATCCATCCCTCCACATAAAAGGCTTTCTCACAATGTAACTTTCCATCACATTTAAGTATTGTGTCAAGCACATTATTCTCTAAGATAAAATACAGATGTAAACCATGGAAAGCCGATTTGTTTAAACAGATAAGAAAATACTAATAATGATTTTTTATTTGTTTTGAAAATCATCCTAGTTTGTTTTCAGATACCATGCTTCATTATTAAACCACAAGGCCGCAATTTAGGCATAGATTAATCTGAATCAGGCTAAACCAAGGCGCATCTGTTTCACTGTCTAAATTAAACTTCTGGTCATGCCTAATTAGAACATTTCTTCAGGGGTATTAGCAGAATTAGTCTGAACTAAATCATCCCAATTAGACTAGTCAGTCTTGTAGTTCAATGTCTTCATTGACCGAATGCACTATGTTTTACATGGAATCCAAAGCTGCAACAAGCCAAGGGATTATTTGAAATTCATTCTACATTCCATATTCTGAAAGAGAGTCAATTTAGATAATTACTGAAGAGCCCCACAGGAAGCTCCTTCCACCTTGATATATCTTCCAGCACCAATTTTCCAGCTGCCAGATGAGCAGCTTAAAGCAGGCTGCGGTGTTTTTGCACTGAAGCCAGAAGAGGACAGAACTTGACGCCAATATTTGACACCAGGTAACCCTGCATGCCTGCAAAAGCACTAAGGGACAGACATTTACCGGTAAGAATGAAACAAAACTGCTGATACACGAGCCAATAAAGCTTAGAAATGCAAATTCGTCTAACTCAAAGGATGAGATCTGCATGGAGTCCAGAAGCCATGCAATGTTCAGCATAATCCAGGAAGCTGATCTGGGCTGATTCATACAACTAAGGGAGAGGCAGAAGCGCAGCAGGCACTGAACCCACATAGCATAGAGTCAAGAAAATATAACAGCTGACAATATAAGAGCCAGAAACTTCTCTATATGAGGTACAGTTGCAAACACAAAATAGGATGTTACACACCAGTCAACAAAACAATTCTGCGTATCCTCTTAGGAGAGTTACCTGTTGTCCAAAGGGTGATAAGCAGAGAGTCAACCACCCCCTGAGTGGAGAGGCAATAGCTGTAGGTACTAAAGAAAAAGTCCAGCCCTTTAGGTGGAGCACACAGACCTGCTCAAAGCAAGGAGCAGCCTGTAGCTAGCTAAAAAGGCATAGGATCTGCAGCAGACAGCTCCCAGCATCCACAGTCTTGCTTAATCTCATGGTGGTACTTTTTACCTTAATTGCTGTAAATGTACAAACCAGGTAGACAGAGATGGAATGAAGTAATACAGCTGAGGAAAAATGAGGAAATACTTGGTTTAAACACGATTCATAAAGAGGATGACTGAAAAGATAAACAGCTTGTACTCTGCTAACACGGTACCTGTGCTCATTACGCACACCCCACAGAGCACTGAAAGGAGATCACTCCAAGCATTCTTGTTTTCCTCTTTGTACAAGGTAACAAGCACTGAACAGACTCTTAATGCATACACAATGTTAGCAATTCCTCAACAACCATAACATGCTAAACTGAATCTCAGTGCCTCAGTGGGAACAACTAGCTACATGAAGACAAGGCATGCACACACAGGCATTTCAGAAAGAGAGGCTGGTTACAGGGGACATGTACAACCTGGAGCTCTCCTCTACCTCCTTCTGTGAAGAAAAAAGAGAAGGGGAGGAACAAAAGTTAATAGACCAGATTTCTGCCATGAGCTCTGTAAAATGGTTTCAGAAAGTGGAGTAAACATATGCCTCAAGTTGATATAACATTTGTGCAGTGGAGAGTTTTCCCATGCGTTTCCTGGGACGTACACCAATTCATTAATCTCTGCCATCTAATCTCAAGTTAAACTAATCAAATTTTACCCATAACTGCACATGCATTTAGAATATAAACTTTTGAGAGATGGTTTTTAGAGTCACAGTTCCTGTTCTATAAACTCCAGAATTTTAAGTAATCCTCATATAGAATTAGAGCGGCTATTTACCATACTGCAGAGAGAACCTGTCTTTATTACAGAGAGGAACAGATTTTTTCCCTTCTTCCCTCTCTGACTGCATCCACTGGCTGCATCTTAAGCATCCCCCCTCCTTCCCTCTTCGCCCCCTGTACATTTTGCCTGTTACAAGGAAACTGGTAGCTCCCACAGAACACATTTTGCTTTTGCAGATACCATAATGCAGAGAGATACTTTCTGGTTTTATAAATCAAGGCAATTCTCTGAGAACAAGAAAAAAAAAAAATAAATAAAATCCAGAAGCCTCCTACACTAAATCTCATGTTTATGGATAGGAAATTTCATGGCTAGTAAAGTTACATGAGAGTCATACTCAAAACTTCCGGTACAGGCATGATATTTTTTTAAGTAAGTCTTCCAATCAGATAATTCTGTATCTGCATAGGAGAACCATACTACTCATTTGCATATGAAAGATGGAGGGGAAGGAATATCTTCATGGCAACAAGGGCCACTCAAATTGGTTTAAAAGCTAAAATAGTTTTTGAAGTTACTGTCTGTATGGGTGTTAATTACACACATGCAATCACTAAGATGGGAAAATAGAGCAGCTATTTTGACTCAATCACTAAGGAGAAGTCAAATCACTTCAGCAAATGAAGTGCTGGATTGTAGCTAAAATAAAACCTCTACTTTCCAACTTAAGACGTGCCCACGTGGATGCTCATCAGGGAGGAAAGCCTCCGGACTGCCCTGTGGGCCTCTCCTTCATGAGCTAATGGGGGAGAGAATACAAGCGGAAGGATGCAGCCATGCTCTGTGCAACAGCCGGTGCTGCAGAAGCACCATGATTTGCCAGTCAGCTCCGCACAGACCTGCCAACGTGGAGAAGCTGAGGAAATCTGGGGTCCATAGCAGACTCTTATGGGAATGTGCTTTTTTGGGGGTGCTGTCACATCTGGCTGCTCCCCTCTGAAGTAATTTTCTGTACCATCCTGCTGCCCATCCCAGTCTGCTAGGCAAATCCTCACCCAGGCAGACCTGTCTCCACTGCAAGCCCCCTAGTTTTGTTCTTCTCACCCCAAATCCTTCAAACCCCATCTCTCCTGAGTTGGTCCCTGGGGTTGTTCCAGCTTGTCCCAGGCAGACACAGACTTCTCTCATTCCTGTGTTTGTAACTCCTTTGTATTTGAACCAGATTCCTTCCTGATGTCTTGTGTGAAGTCACACAGAGCAGGAGATGCAGAAGACCTGGACTTGTGTCCTCTCTCAGGTCTGCCATGGCTCTCAGTCATGCTGAGCAGGGAAAGCCCTGCTTTAGCCCCCGGCTGGAAAACATTGAGGACAGATGGAGTCTCTGGCAGCTCAACAGCTCAACTGTAGCAAGCTACCAGTGAGCATATGCAAACTACACATTTTTCAAAAGCTTATTCACTTGGCTCATTTGGGGTTGATTTTCCACAGAAAAAATCCTTGACATAGACTACCACAGCCAAATTTTAAGGCCTGAGGGCACTAGAGCTTCCGAAATATAGGTCAAACTTCTTTTTACAGAAACAGAAAGCAGTAAATCTTGCATTAGACTCATTTTTTTGTTGGTTTGTTTTTTTTTTCCTAAGGAAATAAAAGAAGAGGATTATTTTGGTATAAATTCCATACATGTCTTTTATTTCTGAGCCACTTCATTTTAAAGCTGTTAGGGACAGTTTCAGGCCAAATATGAGGTTTGGTAAAGCTCTGAGCAACTGCAGACAAAGACATAAAATCTTCTGATTATCTTTCATTACAGCAGGTGTGCTCATAGCACCATCAGTGATGACTAATTCGGTTATATAGGCCAATCACAGCATTCTTTCACCATTCCACTTTCGAGTAGTCAAATAACATCTACAGAAATCTCTGCCATTTCAGGGCTTCTTTTAAACCTACACAAAATCCAACTGTCTTCAACTTCACTTATGCTGGGGTTTTTATTTTCCCTCCTTCTTAGATTAAAAACTTGCTTAGATTTTCAGCAGGTATTTTTCTGTTTGGATTTCAAATTAAACACAATTACTTATATACATCTGCCAAGTTCTTAATTGTTCCGATAACCTGCATCTGTGCACAGCTATAAATAAATTAAACTTTTATGACAGTGCATCCTATCTCTGATTCACCAAAATGCACAGATTTACCAACACCTTCAAAGTCATCATCCATTCTTTTGCTGCAGACTGCTGACAAACACATTTAATAAAATACCTTGAACTGAACTTTCAAGTGGGCGTGAGTAACACAGTGGTTATTCAGGCTCAGAAGCAAAAAGTCCGTAGGCAGAACTGAGTTTTCAGTGGACCCCACCCAGAACCTTAACATCCTATTATGCACAAATTCAAATTTTAAAGGAAATTATATATACTCATCTGCAGCTGAGAAAAGAAAGCAAATCAACAACCTTCCATTGCATGGAAAGTGATCTCTTTCCCAAAGGAAGAATATAAAAGCTTGGCTCAAACCTACTTTGAGTACAGTGAAGAAGCACATAAAACTGTGGCTTCCCCTTCTCAGAAATGCATGCCAAAACAAGCCTATTTCAAACTGAATGAGTATCCAATTAATTTTACCCTGCTCTACAGCCCTTGGTAATACTGTCTTCCCGTTCTCTTCCTCTCGCTACAGCTAAGTGGTTGCTCGCCTGCTGGATCCTCTTCCACTTGCTCATCCTTCATGAGCACTGCTGCTTTGATTGTATCCCTTGACCTTCACTCTAGACAGGCATGCTCTTCCTAGCTCCCCTGCCTTGCTTCTGTGGTCTGAGCTGCTTTGCCTCCTGACATCTCCTCCAGGTTTTTTTTCGCCCAGGTTCTCTCATTTCTCATCCCTTGACCAGTGTTTTCCACTACCCTTGACTCCCTTAGACTTCTGCTGTCTCTCACAGCACATTTCGTACATTGTGATTTTATTCCGTACTTACTGTTGGAACTTCAGTTGCCATATGTAATATATAGATACACCTTTACATTGGTGTCACACAAACATCAACTCTTTGTCACATCACTCCATGATATTCAGGAGAACTGAACCAGGTAGACTCAGCAATGTCAATCCACCCTGGAGCCAGCTGTAAGGTACCAGATCCAGCAGTGATCTTCCTCCTCCTTTTCAACTGTTCTGGCTACTTCTCGCCTTGTGAACATGCCTGTATTGCTCAAACTCTGCTGAGATGAGCAGCCTCCTCTCATATTCAGAAATAGGTTATTTCAGTGTTTTTGCTGCACTGTGGCAAATGCTAACCCACTGTCTGCTTCCTCAGGTCCTAAAATTAGGACTTCTGTCCAGGACTTGAGCACTATGCAAAAACTGCATAAGAAAAGGGAAAGAATTAACAGAAAGTAAAAATAGCTTTCTGATTTATCTTTTTTTTAAAGTCATATACTATCCATATTTTAGTAATCTAAACATTCCCTTCAAACTCAAAAAGACATATCTGTCTGTGCCAAGCCTGCTAACAAATCCTAGTGTTTCCCTCATTAACAACCTATTGTTTGAATCAACTCTGTACTAAGGACCTCATACAAAGTAAGAAAGCAAAGAGCTGATTACAAGCTTAATGATTGGCATAACTGAGAAGGTCACTGGTACAGAAGTCAAATATAGATTGACAGATTGTTTCTTCACATCAAAAGCACAGTTGCTGGAAAAGACACTTGGAACGAGACAACTCTTTCAGAGAGAAAAAGAGCACTCTGATTATTCTGACTAGCTTTTATGATTGCAGGAAGAAAAGTGCACAAAGTGTTTAATACAAGGAGGTTCACAATAACAATGTGAAGACATCAAGCTGTAGTTCCAATATTGTCCACTCTTAAAACAAAGCCTTTTCCCTTAACTGTGCAGCAATTTGGAGATGACACCAGGAAAGTCTGGAGAGGGAGAGGGCAGATGTACCTATATTTTTCTAAGTTAGGTTTCATTTTACCAAATCAAGGCCTATCAAACATGGTTCATCAAAACACATCAGTCATTTCTATCTCCCACATTCTCGTAAATGGGTTAACCAGCACTGTTCCACCGCTGGATCAGCCCACACCTGCTGTGATCAAACACTTCATTATCTGTGCTGGCAATAATGGATGTAGCTCCACAGAAATGGAAAGTTTCTCATCTCATGGACAAGTTATAGAAACAATACCAAAACACAGGTGTCAACTGCTTTATTTTTGCTCTTAAAGGTCTCTACTAGGTTGACATCTCGCAGTGATTAAACACTGAGAACTCCCACTTCGTGATGGAGCCACTTGAAGTCTGGATCCACTCAGCTCTCAAAACTGTAAGTCTGGCTACTTATAGCTCAGAGGCACACTTTGTTATCACATGTCTTAACTATTATATTTAACAAGAAACTAAGTCACGAATTATGACGAAAAAACTTAACACCTGCTATTTTGAAGATGCACTGCAAATCTCCCTCTTTCCCTCAAAGAAAAAGAAAGAAAAGAGGTGAAGCTTGGTAACTTGCATTTCAGTGTGTTACACAATAAATTTGGGGAGGGGGGGGAGAGAAGGTTGGTCAGTACTGTTGCACAGCATACGTCTTGTCTTTGTAACTATATCCTCACAACTTCTAATAAACTGTCCACCCACAGAGTGAGGTTTTGACTAGCGGCTGCACAAATATCACACCTTGACAACTCCTTAAAAGCATTGTTTTGGTTTACCTGAATTTGTCTCCTCAGCAGAAATCCAGTTTCCTTCCTGTGCTAATTCTTTTAAGAGTCTCCTACGCATCTGTCTCTTTTCCCTCAGCACATTCTTGAAATTGTTGATGCATTTGTTCAGGTAGATGGTCTCTGCGCAAACCTTGTCGAGGCTCATGGGTCTGCAGTCCTTTGCTGGCTCAGGTAGAGAGTTCACGTCTCCTCCCAGGTTCTCAGAAGGCAAGCACTGCCCAGCTGGGATTTCACACTCAGAAGATGGCATCGCACTGGAAACAGGAGGCTCATGTGGAACAGAGGAAAGGCTGGAAGGAACAAACTGCATCTGACCAGATGCTTCACTATTGGCAGTTGTGTTTGCCTGGCTCTCAGAGGACTGACTAGGAGGGGTTTCGGCAAAGTTGTCAGAGCTGCCACACATACCTGAACTGGTCAGCATCAGTGTATTGTCATCATCCATCTGTAAGCCACTATCATCTTCCAGAAGGGCTTCAGAATCACTGGTCTCCAGTTTGTGAAACACCACCTGCAGAGCAGACCTGAAGTGATGAATAGCCTTCCCAAGCTTATTGGTGTAAAACTTCATGTCTACAAGATCAATATTATCCCGGGAATGGTCAAGGAAATACTGGGAATTCTCCAGGACATCCCTGAAGACCTGATCAGTTGGATCTTGATCATTCAGGTCCATTTGGATCATATCCTTCAAACTGTCACTACTATCAGCCATTTCATCTGTTGTATGATCATAGCTAATAGTTGTCACCCCACTAGAAACATCTTCTCTTTGAATATCAACCTTTTCCACACTGGTGAGCTTGCATGGGGTATCACCATCTATTTCAATTTCTTCTGTGGTTATACCTTCATCTTTATCTAGAAGGGAAGAATAATTCTCAGTGATACTTTCAGTGTCAAGCTTGTGCTCACTGCTATTGCTTGAAGCAGATATCTGGCTTGCATGGCCTGAAGAGTCAGAAGAGCAGCAGTAATTTCCATCACTTGATTTGGTCAAATTGCTCACCTGAGGGTTTTGCAGAGATTCATGAAGGGCCTGGTGAACATCGCTGTCATCTGAAGGCTGCTCACTGCAGCTTATTGGTTGCGTTTCCTTCCCAGTTTCAGGTATCAAGTTGCTTTTCTTAGTCGAGGTTGACTTCTGCACCGAATCAAGTCTCTCCCCTATGCACTGTGTTTTCTTGCTTGTGCTTTTATTCTTAGCCTGGCCTGAGTCCGTTCGAAGGTGCCCACCTGCATCAGGATCCACTGAGCTGCGATGGTTCTTCTTGAAGCCAGACTGTGAAGAGACTGAATCTGTTTTGCGGCCCCTTTGGCCACTTTGACGCTTTTGCTCTTCACTGGTAGCAACCCGGACCCCTGAGCTTTGCAGAAGGGCAGACTTCTGTAAAATAAAGTCTCTCTGTTCACAACTGACAAGTTTCACAACTGCTGGTCTTGGTGTTAGTGGCTTGCCTATTCCGGTATCAGATCTATAAGCATCTTTTATATACTTACTGTACTGGATACCATTGAAACAGTGATATTCAGACAAGAAGTTACAGATAAGTTCTAGTGTGTTTTCACCATCTTCTTCTGGGATGCCATAAAAATACAATACTGGTTCTTCCTTGTGCACCTCCTTACTTGACTCCCGAGCATGTGTACCCTGGGTTTTGCCTGTGGAACCACTTTGAAGGCCTTCTATCTCACTCAAGACTGTGTCCACACAGCTGGAGACTTCATCCACAGAGCCTTTTATCAAGGTGAGATGCTCCCGGAGCTCTGCAATCTCTGTCTGGATGCGACTTATTCCCTGGAGCTCTTTAACAATATAATCAACCACATCAGCTGAGCGATCTTTCGACTGCTGTCTACGACTCTTGTACGTGGTGGGGGTTTCCTGTAGAAAGTACTCCTGCTTTTCAGCTACCTCCCTCCAGCTCATGGTAACGCTTAGGGAAGAAAGGTCCTGCCCCTCAGACACTCTGACCTTTCTCTCAGAAGAGGTCTGCATTGTACTATTAGAAGAAGTTCCCTGTAAGTCCTTCTTGTTCTGCTGGACCGAGCATGGTATTTTCACATAACCATCCCAGTTCAGTTCCACCTCGCCAACACACACTTCGCTCACTCCTTTGGAATCACGTCCTCCATCCTGACGAAAGTCCCCTCCAGCAGCAGAAAATTCAGTGCTCGCTGAGCTCCTCTTCATTCCACAAACAAACATGTCTGTTTCAATCTCCACTGGGGAGAGCTGGCAGTGATGAGCGTGGTTTGGATTCTCATCTACCTGGCCTTGAAGGAACCTCTTCATTTTGCCCCGCAGAAACAAGTGGAGTTTTCGTTTGCGGAATTGCTTCCTGCCCCACAGTTTTACAAAAGGTTTTCTGAGCAGAAGCACAATTTCATTTTCTTGCCTTTCCAATCTACTTCTAGCAAACATCAGCACCTGTGCTTCTCATAGTGCCACAAGCTGCACAAGCACACATCAATCACTTCCCAATGCACAACTCGCATCCAGTTTTTACTCTGTCACGAAGCAGCTAACAAAAGAGGGGAGAAAACATTACATTTTGGTTCAGATAGAAATAGCCAAAGTCACTTCAGCAACAGAATGGAAAAAACCCAACAAAACAGCACATACATAAAAGCAGACAGAAAGAGGATGTGCTATTTAAAGTGTACAGACATCATCTTGGTTTTGGCCACCTCCCCAGATCAGGTCCTTTTTTGTCAAAATAAGCATTTCTCACTCCTTCTTATATCCAATAAAGTAAGATAAAATTAAAAGGAGGGGAAAAAAAAAAAAAAAAAAAAAGAACAACCGAAGAGCAATTTATGTGACCATTCCCTTTTTTTAACAGGTTTGCAAATTACTAAGCTGAGCTCCTGGCAACTGAGCACTGTGATTTAATTACTCCTCTGAATAGAGAATTCTGACAATTATAGTGATCCTTCTATCCCTGCATATTTCCTTTCCTTTCAAGTCCACAGTCTTCATCCTTCCCTGCTTCAAACCAAAGCAGAAATCAAGTTTAACTTGGCACAATACCAGCTATCCTACCAGAATTGCACAAAGTGATGTGAAGCGGCAGGAAAACTTGATGACAGATTTTAAGTGTAAAAACTTCTTATTTTAATATTTTTATCTTAATATTTTGCTACCAAACACTAAAAAAAAAACCCACCAAAAAAAACCCCCAACAAAACCTCAAAGCTTACAAGCTCCTAAGTTAACCTGCAGTTAAATATGCCACACTCAGCATATGTACGAACAGGCTGAGCTGACAGCATGAAGATTCTGCACGTCACTTCTACTCCAACCCCCAAGATTCTGCAGTGGATCATTTTCCCAATTTAAATCGCCACTGTAAAGAGCAACAACAACAGAAAAACCCTATGTTAACTACTTAAAACTTTCATGGCTCTTCACTGCCATACTCACTAAGCAACAATCAGCCAGAGAGTAAGGCAGACAGACACCCATACAGAGGTCCTCCTGGAGCCAAGGTCGCTCGATGACAATGTCTCTGATGATTCAATTTGGACCTCCTGCTGAAACACATGTTCTGTCTCACATTCTTGTTTGATTCAAGACCTACAGTAATTGTCCTTCACTTTCATGATTACCTTAGTTCTAAAACCTTTCAGCCTAACTTAAACTTTTCCAAGCGCATCCAGCTTCACCATGTTTTCTGCCATGCAGAAAGGATTAGAAACAGGGGGGCTAACCTTGTTTTAGCTTTAACTGGTTTAAGGCTAATGTGTTGTGGTTTGTACCAATATTTTCTGGCTGTTCCATTTTGCACCTTCTTTGGCTCTCCCAATGTAGTCTTTGCAACTTTGAAGCCTTCTGCAGGGGACATATGCTGTGCCAGTAGCATACACTGGGTAATGCTGCATCAGTTGCAGGGCCCAAATGTTTCATGCTCTCATGGTAAGCAGAGGACAAAACACTACCATAGGTCTGTCTGCATTTGATTGAGGCCCAACAAACTCATTCCAAGCATTCTTACTGCACAAGGGACAGGAGCTTTCACCCAATGTCACACGATCAATTTCAAACCACTAACTCAAAGTTTCTATACCTGCACCAATCTCAAACTGCTGCAGTGTAGAAACCCTCCCTAACACATCCTCCAGCTCCAGATGACAGCCATTCACACTACCACCAGCGTTTCTCTGTTAGTGAGCGTTTTCATCCTGGTGAACATCTTGTTTTCATTTTTGCTGTTTCATTTTGGGGGCAGGGAACAAGAGAGTGGGTTTTGATCTGGAGGAAGCAACATTCGCAAATACCAATCTCTATAATCAGAGCTAATTAATATGCTATAACACAGGCTGCATCTCTGCTTCAGGTTTAAGCCCCATCATCCAGCATTTCAGCTGAACTTCCATGACAAAGACAATACCTGCCCTTATGTAGGCTAAACAGATTCCCTGTTAGGTTGACTGTCAGCCTCTTCAAGAAAATATATTTTAGTTTACTATATAAAATATAGAACAAGTTGCCCAAGGAAGTGGTGGATGCTCCATCCCTGGCAGCGCTGGATGATGCCTTGGATGACATGATCTAGTGTGAGGTGTCCCTGTCCATGGCAGGGTGGTAGAACTGCATGATCTTAAGGTCCTTTTCAACCCAAACCATTCTACAATTCTATAAATTTTCAGGCCATTGGTCCATAAAGACACAAAGATCCATAAAGGTTTTCTTTATGATGTCTTCCTTATCTAACTACTTCCTCATGGAACAGTGTTGACCTAAGAAATACTTGCTCAGTCTCTCCTCCCACTTTCACAGTTTACCCTCCAATTGAGTGGCTAACTGGTGTTTAACACCAGAAACACACTTGTATCAGTATCAAGAAGTGAACCCTCAGGGAGCAAGCACCCAAATTCAACAGCAGCCAAGAAGAAGAGCTCTACAGCTGTGGCTCCCTACATGTTGATTGAGGGGAGCACATAGATGCTAATTTCAAATATTTACCAATATATTTTACCCCAAACACTAGGAGAAAAGCCTATACCTGCTTGTGCATGGACTCCTTCAGACAGCTCAACATTCCACACTTCTTTTCGCATGCAGGTTTCAAGGCACCAGAGGGGCTTAATGATCAATTTAGTTTTAACAAAAAAGAAATCAGCTCTAGTGCGAGTTCACCCTCATTTCCTTTGTCTGCTGCAGCTCTCCAGCAGCAGTTGTTAAGGAGAACGCTTATTCCTGCTGAACACTTAACTTGCAGCTGTTTCAAAGCAGGCAGCTCAGTGCGAACACTACAATGCTGTCATTTTTAGTTACATATATAGTGTTTGTGGTATATACATATGTATGTATAGGTATATATATATACATAGAAATACTTAATTCATTGGAGGCTTTTGAAAAAATATCTTTGATTCCCAATACCAGCAATACTTTTCCAGCAAGAGCTTCCTCAGGAAACAAGGCCAGAGCAGAACACGAGGACAGCAGCTCTGGCTCAGAGGGAAGCCTTCTACCTCTCCATGCAGTGGGTGGCAGTGAACGGAAATATCCATTTCCACTAAAGAGCAAATCACTGCCCACTGACAAGAATGACAAGAAGCAAGAAGCACCTCTCCCACAGGATTCCTCCCTCCATTTCGCATCTTCTGCCACCCCAGAAACAAACTCAGACCTGGGTATTCCCCCTCCTCATCCTCTGGGCTGGCCCCACAGCGCCTCTGCACCTCCTGCCAGGGTCCTTCACTCCTCCTTCCCACCCAAGGTTGTGCATGTGCTCCTGTTCCTTTCCACCGCTCTAGCCTAGAGTGCTCTGCAATCACTTGTCTCCCCATGAAGATCCCTTACTCCTCTGATGTTGACTGTGTTAGGGTCACACTTCTTTGTAGCAGATCCAAAAATCTTATTTGGATGCAAATCACAGAAACACAGACTGGTTTATGTTGGAGGGTAAGGTACCTTAAAGCTCATCCAGTTCCAACCCCTGCCACAGGCAGGGACATCTTCCACTAGAGCAGGTTGCTCCAAACCCCATCCAACCTGGCCTTGGACAGCGTCAGGGATGGGGCAGTCACAGCTTCTCTGGGCTCCCTGTGCCAGTGCCTCAGCACCCTCACAGGGAAGAGCTTCTTCCTTATAACTAATCTGAATCTCACCTCTGTCAGTTCAAAGACGTTCCCCTTGTCCTGTCCCTACAGGCTCTTGTCCAAAGCCCCTCCCCAGCTTTCCTGTAGCCCCTGTTAGGCACTGGACACTGCAGAATCCTTGCTGGAGTCTTTTTCTCTTCCAGAATCAATACCAGAGTCACATTGTACAGAACAAGAAATCAAGCCTTTAAAGAAAAAGCATTTGCATCCAGATACTGCAAGCCCTCACTGACTACATGATCTTCATTCTGACTGCCTTTTTAGCAGGCATTTCTCTCCAGGAGAACTCCACGCTCAGTTCAGCACAGTTGTCTCTGGTCTGGCAGACTGAAGGGCGGCATGCACCACTTCTGTGTCCCCCAACTTCCCAAAAGGAAGCGAGGCTCAAGCTAAGAAGCAGGAGGAAGACATTGCTGGCTTTACTTGGGGATGTTTGGGTTGTTTTGCTATTCCCAGGATGACAAATTAAGATTTTACACAGGGGAAAGAGATGAACTATGACCAATAATGCACAGCTTATTACCTTGTCAGCATACACACTTCCAAAATACCCTTGTAATAAATGAGTAACAGTTATTTCTCCTCCTCACATATGATTTGCTCTAATAATAGGAGCAAAAGCATGGCATACCAACACCAATGAGTGACAAAAAAGAACATGAAAAATACCATGAAGGAACAAAATGTGATTATGAGATCTCTGCTTAGCTGGGGATCAGTCACACTTTACACTTAACAGCACCCTGGGGAAGATAAGACTCTCACCAGAGAGACGGCTGCCATCGCCTCTGAGTGGCATCTTCACTTCTGTGAGCCACTGGACAAGCATGGTTCAAAACAAAGGCAGCACTGCGATGCCTTCAGCACTGCCTTGCACAGCAGTGATCTGGCTGCAGCCAAGAGGAAGAACAGGCGGTGAGAGCAGCAACACTATGTTCATTAAACCTCTGTGGAGATGAGGTAGGTTTATCTTACAGAATCACAAAATGACACAGGTTGGAAAAGACCTTTAAGATCATTAAGTCCAACCATTAACCCAACACTGCCAAGTCCATCACTGCCCATATTCCCAAGTCCCACATCTCCCTGTCTTCTAAATACCTCCAGTGATGGTGACTCCACCACTTCCCTGGGCAGCCTGCTGCAGTGCTGGCTATCTGGTTTTCATACCACAAACAGAAATATTGAGACATCTGTACCCCATCATGTTAGGTGCTGATACCCCAGGGTAGACGTGATGCTCAGTGTCACCAACAAAGAGGTACAAAAACAATTAACTGTGAGTAAAAAACACATTTCACAGCAACCTCTCTGGCTATCGATCAACTCATGCCACCATGGCACTGAGTGAAGTCTTTTAGATTAGATTGTATTTACAGTATCTTCCATACAAAGTGGTATTGTATTATGTGTATTAGCAGTTAAGAAAAAACAGCAAAATGACTGATAAATGGTCTTGTTACTTTATAAAGAACCATTTAAATATTAAGTACATCAATAAGTAAAATGCAGGACATTCTGAAGGAAAAAAAAAAAAGGTTTTGGCATTAACAAGAAACAGAAATCATGGCTAAGGCTGCCATAGCAACATCGCCCCAGCACTCCGCATGCTGAAACATCCACTCTTTTTTGGGAATATTATAGCATTTTTAAACACATTAATTGCTCAAAGAATCCTAACAACAAGGCTTGACAGACATATGAAGGGTTACCGCCAGCTTCGCCTATTTCTGACTTCTGGAGGTGAGGATGCAATTTTCTAATTAACATGATGAAATTTAATTTTGGGTTGGAACATACCTAAATATGACATCATCGCTTGCTTTTGAGAATGTGTCTGTTTTCAAACCTTCTCCTGGTAATTAACAACTCTAACTTTTAAGTCCCGGCATGAGTGATGGGAACAAGGAGGTGATGAGCAGAGTGATCTTGGGCAGAGCAATAGGATCAGAGAACAAAATGTACTCTTGAAAAATGTATTCACCTCAGGACATTTTGACTAAAAGCAAGGTACAGACAGACACACGGCACTTCACAGTGGATTAAAGAGGAAATACATCTACACTATTGAAAATGCAGTAGTTACAAAGGGATCAGAATTATTTAACAATGTGAGCAAAGAAACTATTACTATGCAGTCACTCAGTAACCCTTTCACAGTCCTACTGCATCCAAACCTCAGCCTAGGTTCTTGTTCTTGCAGCACAAGCTGCAAAACCACATCCCAGCCCTGCCTGTAGAACTTTCTGAAATTTTAAGTACTTCCAACAATGCCTCCAGGTTTCATCAGTACCTACAAGTTTGTTTCAGTAAAGGTGGGCAAAAACTGCGTTACGACACTTCAATGCAGACATCAATGAGAGCCAGCCTTCACAGCGGTCACATTTTAGACAAATAAACACTGGAAATCTTTCCAGAGCAGTCTGATAGATGTGACTAAAGGACAGGTTTGGCCAGCCAGTCACCCTCGTGGTGGAAAACTGATGCAGGGAACACTGCATATTGGCTGAATGAATTAAAAAGTCCTACACCTCCCACACTGCAGTTCTCACCTTTTACACAAAGGCAATAAACAGGGGCAAAACCTGCCCTTGAATAACATTTCGCTGCACCAGGAAGTTATTGGTGTAGCTACAAAGTGAAGAAACAGTAAAAATAACTAAGAACGAGTATGTTGCGAGTGCATTCACCAGCGTAAAAAAAAAAGACCTGTTGCAAAAGAGCATGGAATTAAATTAATGTAATTAAAGAGCATCACTATGTAGTAGAGCAAGGAGATAGCACACCCTGCCTTAGCTCACCAGTATCTCTCTCAAAAATATGGGACATCATGAAAGTTGGTAAGCGTGTCTCAGCTTTCTGTAAAATGAGACTAACATCGGTCATTCACCCAACATCAGTTCTCTAAGCACAGACGAAGAGCGATTGTGATGTTTGGGTCTTTTAAGTGAGACTGTCTTGGGAGCACCCAGACAGTGCCTTGGCACCAGGCAGCCCTGCCATTCTTTGGGACATTCTTTACTCCCTCCGCAAGCCACATCCTTTTGTCAAGATAAAACCAGCAGTGGCTGGCACAGCAATGCATCAGTTGCAGTAACACACGAGGTCAGTCATTACCTGGTGGCCGAGAAAAGGTGGCATCCACAGACAGAAGGAAGTGCTGCCCCTGAGGGAGGGAAGCACAGGCTGGAAGCTGCTCACCATGGAAGGCTCACACCTGACCAGCAGCAAGGTAAGTCTAAGGCACCTACCTAGTTCTGAGACCATCCTGTGCTGAGAAAAAGGCAAAAAGAGTAACTGACTTCTAAAAACAAGAAAGAAATCATAACTGCTTCTGTCATTCATATGTAAAGTCATTTCACTCCCTACCTGAACAGCAGCTATGAGCAGATTAGGAGCAGACTGAGAAGCAATTAAGTTCAGCAGCCCCCTTACTTCCAGAGCACAGGGGTTTTGTACACAGCTTAATCAGTCAATAAATGTGTTTCCCATGACAACCTAATGGGGAAGCTGTTCCTTAAAACAGATTTTTTCCCAAATCAGGATCCTAAGGACTAAGCATGATATTGAACCAATGAGTCAGGAGCAAGAACTAACTTTCTGCTTAAAGGAAACGGCACCAAGAACTGAAACACAAGTACTGGGGAATGCTGACATGTTGGCTTGCCTTGGGATCAGAACTGCAGAAATGCCTGCTTGCCTCTGGGAAAAGGTTTCTGATTGTTCAGCAGCCCCTATCCAGAGAGCAGAGAGACAGCACTACCAATACAAACCCAGTACTTCCGTTTAAATACAGTTTGAGAGCACCGTTATGAAAATGCTAAGAGCTCTGCCTAGACAGACAGAACATGCTGTGCCTTTCCTCTACTTGTAATCCAATTTACAATGCAGCGGTGAAGCAATGGTGTGCTATGTTCTTGATAAGAACCTCCAGGAAACAAGTCATCCTTAGGAATTTTCTCAAAAACTCTGATTACTCACTGGAGCTGTTCCTTGAGTTAACAGTGCCTCAGCTCACAGGGGCACTCAGGGTGGGGAAGGACAGGCAGCATGTACTAACACTGGGTGATAAATTACGGGATCCAACTTCTGTTGTCAGGGCAGTGCTAGCACAGCTGTGGCATGGACTGGTGCTATATGATTTTGCTCACTGTTTCTGATGTGACTCCTTTAGAGCAGACACTTGGCAGCGTTCAGCCTGGCTGGGTGAAGGTAACGTAGGCAGCTGATGGAATAATTAGAGTTTTCCAGCTCCTGCTGCTAAACTGCAGCGCTCTGCAACTAAAATCCTCCTGGGCTAAAACTGCAGCTTTACTTCTATAAGCTTTCCCCTTTTCATCATGAGGACAGAAGACCTTAGCATACTGTATTAAGTCTTGATGTTCATCCCCTAAAGGCTCACCCCACTGGCAAAGGAAAGCTGCTCATATAAAAGGAATGAAAACTGAAAAGATATCTGAAACAGTCACACCATCTGCTCTGATTCATGAGCTTGTACTGCACCCGCATCGCTCCTGCATGCCAGTCATTTCATCTCATCAACTCCCAAGCTTCTCGGCACAGGAAATCAGGCCAGTGACAAACACCGTGGGTTAAAAGCAAGCCTGTTTTAAGTGACATTTAATAAAGAATCAAACCAAAAACTTTCAGTCTATTTGCTTTTCAAGTGATCAAATTTAACTTATCCCCAAATCTCTCTCCCTTTAACTCTTCTTCACACAGTGATTTTGATGTCAAATTCCAGCTGAGATACAAACCCTCCTAACAGAGAAGTATGAGAAGTAAACAGACACTACTTCGACTAGAGCAGCAGTAAGACATCTACAATTAGTGACTAATGGGTGAACACAAAAACTGAGAAATACAGCATACAAATAAATGTACTTAGAATAAATTGTTTTTACAAAGCACGTGTTTAAATCCAGTCAGCTTCCTATGGAGCTGTTTAGCTGTTACTAAAGTAAACACACACACACACAGAGCCCACTCTAAAAATAAAGAACAGTTCTTGGTTGCTGCCTTCTTGCAGTAGGCAAGTATTCCGATCATTCCAATCAATCCAACCGTTCACTTACCTTGCCGGTTCAAAATAAAATAGAAGGCTAAAATGTAAAGGAAATGTACAGAATTAATAGAAAACTACAGAATACAATAGCTTGCTCTCATAGAAAAGACAAGTCCTGAAGGATTGCTAATCTTATTAAAGGTTCACCAGAGAGTGAACTTTTACTATGGAGATTATAAACATATTGTTGGCGTCCCATCTGAGGTAAGAGGGAAGACAATGTTAAAGGCACCGAGAGTATCCCGTTCCACAGCAGCAGCAGGATGAGAAATCACGTAAAGTTGAAGGCATATTTTGAAAGGGGAAGAAAAAAATGCAAAGAGCTACTAAAAATCCAAAAAGCAAAAAACAGCAGAAGCCAATGAATGTAAAAGCCAAAAATGCAGAAATCCTGTTGGCTTCCAGGGGTATCCCTCAGCAGAAATTCATTAGTTCAGCACCACAGTGCATCTTTTCCCTTTCTCAGGCAGTACCAAGTACAGTGAAAACTTCATCCTTCTCTTCAGTTGTGACTCAACAGAAAATATTGTACTTCAGAGGCAGAGAGAAAGCTGTGCAGCTATTGCTACTTTACTCCTCCTCGTCAGCTGCTTGCTGCCTAGCTCCTCACACACGCAGCCTCCCCGCTTCACTCCTCGCCTCGGAATGATTCTCCACTTTATTATCCATTCAGAAGGAAACACGAACTGATGGAGCCAATCTGACTAAAGACAAAACGCACTCCTCTGGCATTATGAGAGCAGGCAGCACAGCGCAGCAAGCAGATCTGTGCTGGAAAAGCACTCTGCCCAATTCCTGGCATCCTGCAGGACTGCCGAGCAGGCAGGATAGAGAAAAAAGCCCAGGACTCAACACAATCAACCACCTCCAAGGAGATTCTTCACCCAACTCTGACATAGATGTTTATTTTTGTAACTCCTGTTCACCCCCAGTCTAACCTGAAAGATTCAGCGACGCCCTCGCTGAAGCAAATCACATCCAGTTTCCAAGGAACACTAGTACGAGCTCTGCTACAAGTGTGGGGGATTGAACACCCATTGATCTCACGTTTCCTCAAAATAAAAGTCACATCGTTACATAAAAGAATGACTGCAGGCCTGTTGTGCACAGAATCACATCCACTCACATTCTACCAATACCTCTCTCCTAGGAATGAGGAGTGGCAGGCATCCATCCTGCAGAAGTGCCTGAATCAAAGGCACCATTTATTTGCCCCACAAATGTGGTGGGATGGCATTTTGAAGAGGCCTATATGACTTAGCCTATATGAAATGCCACTATCCTTCCATCTGCTCAAATACCTCCTACCTCTTTGTGAGCCAGCTTTGCTGTGAATGATACTTCCCCTCCAATCTCTTACCTACATCAATATCATCTTTTATTTACCACTTCCCTCACAAGCATCACTGTGCTTCCAGCCCTGCCCTCACTGCATGGGATATTCTCCCAGCACCTTCTGCCTTCTGGTCCCACAGCTCCATCCCAGCACCTCACTGAAGCTTCAGCTGGCAGCAGCCTGACTTGGTGTCCCCATCAGCTCATTTCCCTGATGGATGTAAGCACAAGCTTTGCATACAGGTAGACTGATGCCACAGTTCACAATACTTTGTCTCAGCATCACTTACCCCTGCTCTCTCCATGTGTAGTCACAGCCCTGTCCCTTGTAGCCCAGCACAGAAATCACACCACCAGCCTCCTTTCAGACCCTCCCTAAGGTTTGCATTCCTCTGTGGTCACTCATATCCTCCAATCCCCCAAGAAGCCCTCCCTCTTTTTACACTCTCTCTTGCTGCAGAGGTCAGATATTCAGAAGTGCTTTAGCTTTAAACGATTTAAGGACCCTGACCCCAAGTTCCTCATTATATGGTTGCACCCCACCAGGAGAACAGAGCTCCAACCCAACTAAGCACACTAGCTTCCACTGCAATAGAAATGATGGCTACTAAACACACCAATTGCAGCACTCGAGCTCAGAGCTGAAGCTCCATATAAAATTCATCCACTTAAGGAGGAAGACTGCCCAACTGAGAAAATAAAATTGCAATCCCGGATTTGCATGGCACTTAGTTTCTTCAAAGCTCTGCATTCAAATAAGGCAAAAAAGATCTTGCCAGGGGTCTTTTTCGCAGCATTAGTTTAAAAAAAAAAAAAATATTAAGCATCTATCAGACAACACTTTCTTATTCACATTAGTGCTCTAGAGCACCTGAAATACCCATTAAACAGCCTCTCAAGCTTTTATATGTTACTTTCTCCAAAGGTCGAACTACAAGTGGAGCCAATTTCATCTCCCAATTGCTACCTTCCCTCTTTCCTCCTTCATTTTTGCTCATCCTTGCAGCCATTAACACCACACATTAGCACATTCAAGTCAAAGATGTACTGGGGCGAAACCCAGAATCCTCCAGCTGCAGATCTTGAGTCCCAAAACGGCTGAGCAGATTTCCAAGCACTGCCACATAGAATGCCAATACTCCCATGCTGCCTTATAAGAACAGGAACTGAAAAAAACATCGGAAAAAAGAGCAGGCCTCCTAGACAAAGAGGCAATGAGGTGCTGGAAGGTATCACAGTCCTCACCGTGGTTCAAAAGGAAAGGAAAATGCGGCTACGAAAATACGAGTGCCCTCAGCAGCAAGGGAGATTGCACATTTCAAACTTTCAAAAAAACCTCACCTAAACACAGGAGGTTGAGACAAGTTCTATTTTTCAGGGATGTTTTGTTTATGGAAATAGTGTAGATTAGAATTGGGAAAAATAGGCACAACATGCATCTGAAAAAAAAACCTATTAGAAAGAGTGGCTTAAAGCTCAAAGCGCTGAGTTATTTGCCTTCTACTAGAGAAATATCCACTTAAAAATTTAAATACTTATTGAAATCTTTTAATTCACCAACAGATTTTAATTTTAGGTTGAGCCAGCAGGGAATTATTAAAACTGATAAAGCCCAGCTCAGCTATATAGGGCAAATGCTTTGATGTCTGTGAGGTATACATTACCCTTTCTTCTTTTTTAATCCTCATTATCTGTTTCATTCCAACTTCCTGTAAAGTACTAAATTACTGATAAAATTGTAAAAAGTAAGCAATTCCTTCACAAGCACGAGTGGATTAACCAAAGGAAAATGAGCATGCTTCGAGCACAGGTCCTGCTCCTCCCTCTCCCACACTCACACTGCTTCTCCCTGCAGGAAGATGAGCAGGAACACTTTTAGCATCCTGGTGCCTGGGGAAGTACAAAATTGGGTGGCTAAGTAAATTAGAGAGTAAGAATGTTATATAGACAGCTGAAACAAAGAGACAAGAGGGAAAAATGTGAAGAGACAAGACAGAAGAGTCAACGGAGAGAGCTCCTCTGGAACAGCAGCTGCATCCAACTCTCACACAGGTTTAGTTCATCTCACAAATGGCCAACAAGAGCACTCTAAAACAAATTTATTTGTTTCACTGGAACAAAAATAAGAATTACCTGTCCCAAATGAAACTGCCCTCTCTACCTCCCTCCCTACAGAGTCCTCAGTAAGGTATTTTGGGGTTCAGTGCTGCATTAGACCTCAGAAGTTCAAATACACAGCATAAAGCTTGACAACTGACTCAGCAGTGAAAACATGCTATTTATTATCTTCTTCAAAGCCTCAAGAAGATCCAGTCAATCAGCAGTCTAAAGATGAAGTGTTAATGAAAAAGCAGTGACCTCCTGCTGTTTGACAGCTGTCTCCAATAAATATCACGCTTTGAAGAGCTGTGCATCACCACAACCTAAGCAGTGCTGCTGAGACAGAAGCCTGGAAGAGAAGAGACTGTATATTCCAAGACATTTAAAACTAGCCTGTCAATGCCATTTCTGTTGTTACAATAGCTCCAGAACACACTTATGAAACATATGCTTAAGATGTCACTTTCAGATGAAAGAACATATTTCTTTAAGAACGTGTCATTCAAAGCACTGATTCTCTCATTTCCCTTTAGGAAAGGGTAAGGCAAGATGCAAGAGTAACCTATATGCTCAGAGGGAAAACAAAGGCACAGGTACCTCCTACAGCACCCTGCAAGCACCTTGGAACTGGCCAGACATTAGCCTTGAAACACTCGAAGAAAAGGAAGGAGATAATCTCCCCCCAAGCCTCAAAAGTTCTCCCTCCTTACAAAGGGTGTTTTTCATAAAAGTTGAATTATTTGGTTTACAGAAAGTAACAAGAATAGCACTGGCATGTTGAAAAACCTGCGAAACACCAGAGACATCTGGACTTCCAAAGACAGGTAAGATAAGTCCACTTGTTGTGACTAGAGGAGACCAAACCATTGGCTGACTGATCTCCATAGCAAAGATGTTTACGCTCCACATGTTAACATTATTTGACTGTAAGGATGTCCAGTGAACCCCAAGACATGAACATTCCTGAATTAATAAAAGAAAAGCCTTTCACATGAGAATAACAGGCATTTCCAAGGCCAAGGATGTAGTAAGGCTTAAGGAGTGGGATTTTTATAAGGTTATGAGTTAGCATAGCACTGACGTTTTCGTGGAGACATAAACCTCTTATACCCCACAGTTTAGGCTGATCTTTATCAGGCAGGGATTTGGTCAGAGACCTTAAAGAGTGAGACCTCTCACATCCTTCCCTCAGCAGCTGCTGCTGCTGCCACTTGTCAAAAACCCCTCCACAGGCTAGAACAGATCTAGTATGAAATGGGAAATTTTAAGGTGCAAAACCCTTAAGAGAGTGTTGGCCACAAAATTAGAAAAGCTCAGATTAAAATCCTCCTGTATTCTATTTGTTTACAGTTATCAGTGTCACTTACAACAAAACCTTTCCTGAGAGATGTGAGACAGCTCTTCAAATGCAAAAGCTAAACCTGCTCACCCCTTTCTTGTCTCCATGTACGTGTTCACACTCTGAGGTTTTGGGATACAAAAGCAAATAATATCGGCACTGTCACCCAGCACTTCATAGAAAGGGGTATTTTGTTCCTCTTGCGGTAAATGCCAGACACGTCAGGGCACAAACAAGCCTCACCTCCCAGGAACCACGCTCCCTCAGAAGCTGCTGCCGAGACAATGACAAACCAGCTCATCACAGCCCACATCAGCCTTCAAACTCAATACTGAGACATTAAAAGCAGAGCTCTCACAGGTGATGGGCTCTGGAGTAGCCTATTATCTCCTTGTGCCCCAGGAGTTACACACACAAAACCTTCCTTAAACATGCTCCCCAAAACAACTGAATCATAGGATCATAAAATCATAGAATGAATGCCCCTAGAGCTCTTGCCCTGTGTTCTAGCTGCCCAACCGAAAGCATGGAAGCCCTTCTCTAACTGAAGCACCCGTTCATTATTTTTAATCAAGAAGTACAAGTAGATGTACTCATAGCAAATCTGAGCTCTTGCCCTGCAACTTAGCTGATTCAAAAATTTTCTAGCTGGGTACCCACATTCCAGAAACAGCTGTGAATCTGTCTTTTAAAGCTAGAGCCAGCTTGAATACCTTAGGTCAACAGGCAGTGAGAAAGCATCTACAGCAGAGAAAACTCTCCCTCTGCTGCTTCCTCCTTCAAATTACATCTCTCTTCATCCTAATGGTATCCGAAACATAAGGACTTCGTATTTCACAAAATTAGAGAACTACAATCAATGTGTTAATTGTATATCTAATTAAATAATCAGCATCACTAAAATGCAAAGGCATCTGAGCACAGGCATGTGCTGGGAGTGGAAAAACCTGAAATTATACTCAATTATACTCTCGAGCATTAATTGCTTTTGATCAAGAAACCTGGGAAGAAGTTGCAGATGCTATGAAATACAGATCTCAGGTAGGTGTAATAGCCTTCAAACACAAACTAGTTGTGACAAGCACAAGAGAAGTAAACTATTAAGCCTTTCCATTGTAAATATGGATAAAGAAATAACAGGCTTAACTTGCAGCAGTGGAAAGCTAGGTTAGACATCTAGAAAAGTTTTTAATTGTAAGCATAAATAAGCATGGAAGCTACAAAATCTCCATCCCAGGTTTCAACAAGAAAGAGTAAATGCATTTTTCAGGGATGCTTATGAGGAAGATGGATGGTCTAGTTAATCTCTTCACATACTGCCTGGGTCTTGGCTTTATTGCTCCTTATCTCTGTCATTCTAGAACTTGTTTTAGGTAGGGAACCACAAGGTAACACATGCACCTGCTAACAGGCATGAATGTGTGTTGCTCCCCACAGATGGTCTGCATGACAACCCAGCTAAACACAACAGCTTAGTTCAAATGCTTTTGAGCATGTTCTCCTACCTGGGCTTGACAGTGAGAACAGTGAAATGGTCTCTGACAACTGTTTATGCATTCTGCAGAAACACAGGTCCAGCATCCAAGGATTTGGCTATAGGAATTCAGTACCTTGATCCTACAGGGTAGCACCCAGTATGAACTTAAACACGGATTCTTTTTCCAGGGCAGGTAAACCTCTTTCTCAGGAAGAAGGGTGGGTATTCTACTGCTCACTGAGCAAGAAACTGTTTAATATTGTTTTCTTTGTGTCATTCAAAGCACGACTGCATGCAGTATTTACTGTATCATAGCCAGGTCCTAAAACTACATGCAATTACACCACTGTTCAATACAGTGGGCTAAGGAGCATTCTCTGCACTCATTACCATATTGCTCAAGTAATTCAAGCATTAATTGGTGTTTTCATAGCATACCTGTGACATGAGAGAGTCCCTATTACAACTGAAGAATGAGGACAGAGTCAGGTTAAGATCTTCTCTGTTTGGACAGTCATCTCAAGTCAACAAAACCCTCATTTTTCAGAGTAATTATGTTTGGAGCATACCAAACACTACAGTCTGGCTTCCAGCGACTTCACTTACTGCTCTGAGGGCTAGTTTGCAGAATCTTAAATCAAGTAATCAGAAATCAATTCCTAGATCAGAAGGAGGGAGAATGGAAAAACCCTTTTCAAAAGCCAACATGGCTTGTCCAGCATCATGTAATAACATGCCAGAGGAATTGCAACTAATAACCTGATGGTGCACTGCCCAGCTATCTTTGCTGACAGATTACACCTTCTTCCTCATTTGCCACAGATGCACCAACATTCAAAAAGCAGGGAAAGAATATGTTTTACTGCTCTACCTTCTCTTTTTATGACTTCTGCCTTAAATAATATGCTTTCCTCTTAAGTGGGAATAACTTCATGTATTTATATTCCCCGCAGAAGGCAGCAGTTGATTAACAAGCCAAAATACCCCACAAATAATTGTTATGAACCGCATATAATCCTCTATCAGTCTCTGAGGATACTGTTAGTGAAGGCACTGAACAAGAAAAAAGGGGCACTGCCACACTGTACCTCTGACAAAGCTGACCTCCAGCAATCATACTCATATTAATAACTGCACACACAGCTTTCATACCTCCAGTAAAACATTTGTCAGGCTCTGCAGAATGGTCCTGCATTAACTATGTCTAGAAATCCAGTCAGTCTGCTCCCCTGATTGGAAGGGACAGGGAAGGATATTTAATGCAAGCAAAACTTGAAAATAACTGCATTTACAAAGCATCTGCAAGGGGATGAAAACTGTACTACAAGGCAGGCTTTGATTACAGACCTGACCTAAGCCCAGTGTCTGGGAGGCCAATCAGCCCCTTGTCACAGCAAGTCTGTGACAGGACCGGCAAGCAGATTGACCAAAACACACCTAAAATGCTGAGCATGGGTGGCTGGGGTCGGTCCAGTAGCTGCTGCCTCTGCTATTTGCTCTCAAGTCACAGAAGTCACTCCACGTTCACCAAAAGTGAAAAGAGATGGATGTAAAGACAGGGTTAAAAAGGGATGATTCTGCCAGCTGCACACTGTTGTGCATTAACTAGCTATTACTACTGCAAGCTAAAATTAGAGTGATTTAATTAGGATGAGTAACATGCATCCATGTCACTAAATATGAAGGAGACTTGTACTTGCTTTAAATTAAATTCCTTAAATTAGGCATAACAAAATTCAGAGTGAATACACCAGCCAATCTGTACAGTTTTGTGTAGACAAAACTGGATCTTTCAAGTACCCGTTACATGAGATATCGCAAAAACACTTGCATGCATTTCAATCTGCTGCACTAACAAGATACATTGAATAAAAAAAGAAAAATTTAAATAAATTGCAACAGAATTTAGCACTCTCTGTTTCTCAATAACAGTTTCTCCAAAATGTGTGTGTTATTTTAAAATACAAGGTGAACATTGACTCATTAACAAAAATAAAAACCAGATGGAAATACAGTTAAAATAAACTGGTCTTTTACATAAAGCAGTCTCTATCTGTATTTCATTTATTTCTGTATGCAACTTCTTAAAGTAACCAAAGTAAGGCTAAATAGATCTATCAGTTCACAGCTAAATCTGAATACCCAGCAGCTCTAGTATCTCCTTTTCAGGGCACAAAGCCAATTCTGTGTTGATATTCCCTTGCTTTTCAAGCTCTCCTAGAAAATAATTTTCCAACGTTAGCTTTTAAAAACTTTTAATAAACAAAGGTTCAATTGCAATTTACTGCCCAAATAAACGACTGAAATCCCATGAGGAATTTTAAAAATCTCATTTAAAAATAAGCCTGTTTAGAAACTACACCATATTTTCTGAAACTATTAACCAATTGAACATTTGTCAGAAAATAAAATTATATCTATGACAGGTTCATTACCAGGCATGACTCACTAATAAGTACTGTTCTTCAAGTACAATACTTGAACCCTCCCGCTGTCTGGTATCGTTAACATCTATTGCACAACTGCATGGAAAATCCATCCAAGAGGGACTGCTATGTGATTTTCACAATCCTACATCACTGACAGCTTCTAAGTAGCAAATAACCTCTCCTACGCACCTCTGGTTGTGCTCCAAAACCCACAGGGTCCTGCAAAGCGGCACAGCTTGGCAGCAAAGGCAGGGAGGTGGACAGTGTAAGCACAGGGAGGCCATGCTGTGTAAAATAGATATGGAGGCTGCGGGATCATGGACATTTCTCACAGCCTACTTAGAGACTTTCTGGATGATGAAGTCCCATTCTTTGCTCCCACAAGTGACTGTCAACAATAGCTTTCATAAACAGACACACTTTTGATTAATGAGAAACAGAAAGGGCAAAGAAACCCATTTGGAAGCTGTTCACTAGCAATTAGAAAATCACTTTCTGATTTTTAGCCTGGGTTTGTTCATAACCAGCTTATAACCTTCTGTTCTTGTGATAACATTAACCTTTATCTTAAATAGCTGTAAGCTTGCCAATGTTTACTCCCATGCTCTATTAGTACACGGCAGCAACATCCACTCTCAGCTTCCAGTCTGCTAAGCTGAGCCATACTCACTTGGTCTCATCTCACACCTCCAGCACCTCCCTTGCCAGGGCTTCTCCAGTGTCTCCTCTCCCACTTCTCTAACTTAGTCTCTAACTTTTGCAATAGTCCCCATCTTCTTCACAAAGTTTGCTGTCTTCCTACATGGCATATTAGACATATGATGGAAATGATGAGACCTACTGCCCACCTGGTATGTCACAGTGTAGCACTGAATATAAAGCAGCATGGGCTTACTGTCTCCACTAATTTCCCATTTTCCAGGCAGCAACTTTCTCTCCCAATTGTTTCTACACCCGTGCTAGTGAGGGCAGATTAGATGAGCCTAGAGGTATCCAGAGCAGCCCTTCCTTCTCTCTTCCTCATCCAGTGCATATTAGTGGCTTAAACAAGATGCTCTTGTTTTTAGCAGGACAGTCCCATACGCCAGAGAGTAGCACCACTACTCACCTGGTACCACATTATCCTGCCAGCCTGAAGGCACTAGCCACCCTGTATGGCAAGAGACTTGCTGTATACAGCACCCCACTAAATTAGCACTCAAACTTATAACAGCCATTCGAGCATCTGGTACCTGCATGCTTGAGAAACAGGTGACAATCCCAAGCTACATTTGGGACTTCACCCCAGCTTTATGCCTAAATTATCTTTAGCTTTATATCACAGAAAGGATGAAGCTGTCATCATGTTCTCCCTGCAGAACAGATACGCAATACCTTGATGTTCTCAAGAGCCTCTCAGCAAAGGATGTATGTTACAAACCCAGCTCACAGGCCACCAGGAAAGGCTGCAGGCATTTTCTTACAGATTCAAAAGCCAAGGAGGGGAAGAACCAGTCCCACTTTTACCACATACTGGTTTCTAATGGGACCAGATCACCAAAAAGCCCTTTTGAAAGTTCCAGTGACTAACCATCAAAGCAATGGAAATGAACCCACAGCTTGACCCAGGTCAGCCCTCCACAATGTCACAGAATTGTTCAGTCTGTAAATATGCGCAGACAGTAGAAAACTTGTTGGTGGTCATGATATGGCTTAAAAATCCTGTTCCAGATGCCAAGAAAGGAGTCTGGATGCAAAGAAAGTTCTCGTATCGCCTGCCAAGAATTACATCCTAATGAGAAGCATTCACGTGCTGTACCAGAAGACCCTCAAATGGCTTTAATTCTGTAAATCAAATACATTAAAATGATTGAAAATAAAATTCAAGTGCTACTCTATTCTATAATCTATGTAGCACCAGCCAGAACTGGAGTCCTGCTAGCTTCAGGCATTACATTAATAACAGGACTTCGACTTGCAAATGCCACCTTTACAATGGGGGAGGAAATGGAATCATTTCAAATACAGATGCATGGTACACGAAGATTCCAGTTAAACAAACCTTACACGACTCCAGAAATTAGCTCAGAAGCATGCATCTAAACAAGTTGTATAACTATGCAGCCTGAAAAACAAGAAACAAGGAAAAACAACACTAAAAGACAAAATTGCCATTCACCGAACCCCTTTTTCTGACCCATTGTCTTCTTCTATGAAGTTATGATGCTATTCAAAGGGTTTTCTAACACTGCATAAAGGGTTAACATTTCATTTATGATGCTCTCAGCCTGTGCTAGTTAGTTCATTTCTCCCCCAAGTCTTGTGCTTTGTAAGCCAAAGCCCACTGCCATCTCTCCAGTGCAGCATTTCTTGCACAGATTGCTTCAGTAATACACAACACTGGGAAATATCCCTTCCTCCCACACATTGCCTTAAAAATA
Source organism: Psilopsiagon aymara (assembly GCA_024733675.1). Classification (NCBI taxonomy): domain Eukaryota; kingdom Metazoa; phylum Chordata; class Aves; order Psittaciformes; family Psittacidae; genus Psilopsiagon; species Psilopsiagon aymara. Next base: position 88,558 of record JANRGW010020997.1, read on the forward strand.
AGAGTGAGAAGTCTGGCTCTCCCAACAGCCAAGGCTATTTTTAATGGCTGCGTATGTGGCAGGTAGGAGTCCCCCCACCCACCTTTCCCATTGCACCCCTATTCAGAGCAGGAGGAACTGACTTACTCCAACGCCAGATGAATCTCTCTCGATTTCTATTGATGAGCATCATGCATGCCACGGTCAGGACACCACAGGTTTCTGTGCCCCACTCCACGTCAGATAAAAATCTCTATCAGTAGAACACACTTCTGCAATTCTTTCTGCCATTACAGCCCCAAAACAAAGAGGGGAGTTATGTGTAAGGCAGCAGTGGTCACCTCATCTCCACCATTTTTGGTATTACCATACAGTCTCTGATATAGACTATACAGAGGACTTGGTCCACTCTCCAAACAGGTCTGGTTTCCATTTTTCCTGAAAGCTTTAGGCAACTGCAGCAGCATGCCTTAGGAAAAGTAAAGCACTTGTGCGACAAAGTATTTGGATGAGTCTTGGTACACATGGGAATGTAAGCTGAGCAGCACCAGGCAGGAGAAAAGGGCTTACTGCAGATCACCTTGGTTCAGAGCTGCTCTGGGCACACAGATAATTCCTTCAGCCTGCAACATGCAAGTCAATTCTGGAGATAACAACAACAGACATTGCTGTAACCAGATTGCCTAAGAGAAATGATGCCAGAGACAAAAAGGCAGCAATTCTGGGTGTCCAGTCTGATTGGGAACCTGGCAGCCATGTAAGACATAAGTCACCTATCCACGCTGCCAGCCCAGCACTGCTACCCACATCTTGCTCTCTGATGAGCAGAGATGCTGCTTCCACGGAGAGGAAGGAAGGTGTCCAAGACACAGGTGAGGGAGCACAGGTAAGAGTGATTTCCTAGAAGAAATTAATCAGCTGTGGGAAACCTGGGTTAAAATCTCAGTATCGCTCGTTTTAGATGAGGAACCAGAGTCCTATTCCCCCCTCACTACAGATGTTGTCTAGCTTAAAATTCTGGCTCTTCCACAGTGGGATCTCCCATCTGTCATATCCCAGTCAGTCTCAGAAAGTCAAAATTCCCAAAGTCCAACTCCCACCTACCCCAAAAAACCTCCACTCTCTGCGAAACCAGCAGACGCTTCCCATCCAGCTTCACTCCAGAAGTCAAAACCTCACACATAAAACACTTCAAGTAAAAGAAATAGATATAATGGCAGACTATCCACATGCCTTCCAGTATTCCTTCCATTTTGACCTTTACAAGTCAGAGAAGAGAAGCATACAGTTCAGTCAAACAGACCTACTTGAACTTAACGTGCAGGGCTGGCACAAAGTACAAGATCTACCCAATAGTGGAACACCCTGGGTTTGTAAACTATGTTCCAGATGATGCATAAACATGTTTGTTCTCTTTTTAAGGAAATCAATGGAATAAACCTTGGAAGAAAAGTAAACTGCACTTGGATTTCCATTCAAAGGCTTCCTATGAATTTTGACTTACAGCTGTCCAGAATTTACAATACAGAACTAGAGAAGCAAAGCTATAACCCTAAATAAAACTACAGATCAAGAAAAGAAAAAACATGTCAGGATTCTTTGCCTTCTTATGGAGGCTACCCCTGGTCTTGAAAGCCTACAGGAAGTTTGCAGTGAAAAAGTAAAAACAGTGTTATAGGAAAGTTAGCCATCCACCCTGCAAACTCCTGTTAACGACGAGAAAACTCCTCAATTTTGTCTGGTTTTATTTTGCTAATGGGCAACAGGAAGATATGGAGAAACTTCTTGTCACAGGAGGTGACAGATGTCCTGTGTCTGGAATACAGGCCATCAACACCAAAACTGCTTTTTAGCAGAGGTGAATAGAAGCTGAGTGTCAGAACTACCAGTTGAGTGCTATGGTCAGAGAAGCTTGCAGAAAACACTGTTAATGATTTAACAGGCTCATAGCTGCTGTGGTCATTATGGAAAGTGTTTCTAACCAGCACATTACTCTACAAGAGAGTATTTCTCTTAATTTTAGCATCACTACTCTAAAAAGGTCAAGCCTGCTGATTTTTGGAAATAACTCTATCAAAAAGCTACTCAAAAAATCACAACAGCAGCTAATGAACATATATTATTTTCCCCCATGCATATAAACGTATCTCTGCTGCAACATAATTGTGAACTTTCACTGCAAAGCAGGTTAAAAAATGATAGTAGATATCAAAGAATCCCAGTAAGGACAAATAAACATGCATTTATTAGAAAAAGATGTGAATACGTATTTTATTTGAGACTTGAAGATAAAGGAAGCTTTTCCTCCTGTGGGTAAAGCATGGCAGCTGAACCCTTCCTTGCAGAGAGGGAACCAGAGGAGGCAACAGACACAGGCTGTTCAAGCATCAGTGAGTCACCCTGCACTAACACCTGCCTGGGGAAAGACAAAATGGGTTTTGGGGAGTCCCACAAGTCTTGCCAGCCTGCAGACTCAGATGCAACATAGGGAAATAAGATTTTACAGCATGCAGAGGTAGTAAAACAGTTCCAATACTTCTATATTTTTAAATACAAATGTGTTCTAAATAATTACCATTATGAAATTTGCAAGGGATATGAAAGCCACTTATGCATTTTTTTTATAAGGTGTGCAGAAAGCATTTTTGAGTGGCCTTGTGAGGACAGACAGCTGACAACAGCCTCTACCTACAGATAGCAGTGACCTTTGGGTCATGCCTTACCTACACAGATCTCTCCTGCAGGAACAGTGATTTCATGACCACAAGGGTGTTTTGCAAGTCCTCACCAACCCTGATCCCTGGGAAATTTGATTAGCAATGATGGCATTTTGGTGGGGGTTTAAGATAACCTTCATAAAGAAAATAGTAGAAAGAAAATTCAGATATTTAACTGGAGATGCAGTTTTCCTGTACGAAGAGAAGTTTCTAGCAACTCTCTGTTAGAGTCACAGTGCTTCAGTTTGTTTCTTTGCCACTGTGTGGGAGGCTTCGAAAATGCAGAGCTTACTCATCTTCACGGGACTGATAAAAAGACACCTAGGCAACAAAGCTTAAGAGAAATAAAATGCCAAAAGTAAACTACTGCATGGACTGTACAGTTCATGAGAGATGGAAAGGGGAAGTTTCCAATCCTTTCATGATTGGCTTAAAGCAGGAATGTCTCCACTAGCCATCTGGGCTCACGTACAGTACATGGGTCTAAAATCAGAGGACCTGGATTCACATGTTAGCAGCAGGGTGAGGCAGGTAAGTTAAAACCAAACTAGCAATCAAAACTGGAACCAGCTGGTGTCTTGCTGGTCTCCTCACTAACTGTGGAAGTCCAGAGAGGGCTCTTGAGGGCATCCTATAGCTATGTAAGATGGAAAAATAGTGGTGGTTTGCACTAACAGCTTGCTTTACCAAAATAAATAAAACTGGGCTTCAGACTCGAAAATACCCATACAACAACCTCCCTGGACCAGGGTTTTTAAAAGTGAGGCCCTGATGGTGGTTAGGTATTTGCAGGTGCTTGAGCAGAAGTGATGACTGTGAAGTATGGCCATGAAGCTATGGGGCATGAGGAAATAAAACTAAAGGTATGACTAGGTACCTGTAAGGCTAAAGGAGAACAGACACTTAGTCCTTCCACTGCTGGCACTTATCATATTCCAGAAAAACAGCGTCATGAACTGCATCAGTGTATGATCTAGTCACATAGCAGTCAAAAAGAATAATAGGAAAAGACAAAAGTTAAAATAATTATTATAAAATGGCATCTAGAAGAAGAAAAAACAAGTAGGAAACACTGCCCAGTGACTTTGGTTTGGAAAGAAAATGAGTAAATTGATGTATTTAAATTTCTGACATAAAAGAGAAAAACTATGCACAAGGCTTCGTCTCCTGTAAACAAATTCAATGGAAATGGATAAAATCCAAGACCTCACAGCCTCTCGTAATACTTAAATATATTGAAAAGAACTGGTAGGAGAGACAACTGGATGATTTCACTGAATTTTTTGCTCTTCTCCACTCTGCCAACTCTTCTGTTTTACAAAACTTACACTCAAATTTGGGTAACTTTAAAAGTCACAGAGCCAAGTTCCCAGCTGAAGGCTATTTTGGGTAAAGAAGTTGTAGATGCAATAGCTGTGTGTTTGTTCTTCTGGAAAAGCAGCTCTCACGGAGGGACTCAGCAGATGAGCTATCAATTAATCCCCTTTTGTAGTCAAAGTTCTAAGTGTGAAGGTGAGAATTATTGAGTCATTCCTCCCAGGGCTGAGAACCCTAGTTTGATTCTGGCATAATTAAGTTTCTTCTTCACAAACACAGGAGAAAAAAAAACCAAAACAAAACAGCAGAACTGAAGGGAAAAAAAAGAAGAAAAAGTGCATGCCACCACAAAGCTTTTTTTTTTTTTTTTTTTTTAACATGCACAGTTACAAATTTCTGTGCCATTTTATAACTGTCAAGTCTTAATTAAAATACGACATTTCTCTGACTCATGGTGCTGTAGGATGCATGTATATTATTCACGTGAATATTAATCTCTTCCCAGGTAGGAGGGCTGTATTGCCAGGGGGATTTATAATCCCATCACATATGGAAATTTCTTGTGTGTATTTCTTTTCCTCCTTTTCTTTCTTTCAAATTTCAGACAGATCATTAACAATTAACAGCCATAAGAACTATTTCAGTAGTTTACGTGAGAGGAATCCAGTAGTTCAGATCCATGAGCTGGAGCTCCACATGTATTAATGAAATTATATTGCACATTGAGGAAGGGGAACATGGAAAAGAGCTGAGGGCAGCGCTTTGAAGAATAAGGACATAAGCAGCTGCTCTAAGCACTGGAACAAATGAGAAGGATAGTCCTCTTGAAAGCTTTTAGGTAATGACAGAAGATGGGAAGATGTTAATAGGGTGATTACAGAAATGAGACATGACCTTTTCTAACTGCCAACAGAATTAGCCGTTTAGACTGCCATCACAGAGACCTTTAATATCCTGATGCTTATCTAGATAGTCTGTATCCATATCACTGACTTTCAAACAAGACCTAGGAACCAACTAATGACGCACAAGGTGAGAAAGCAACTAGCAGAGATGCTCTTCTGGATTTGAGCTAAAGTGCAGAGAAAAACAGGGATGCAAATGCATCTGAGAAAACAGTCTTCCTGATGCCGTAGAAGGAAAGGAATTAGGCAAGCCAGAAAAACACAAACTAATAAAAATTCAGAAATCCATAGCTAGAGCTCACGAGAAACAGGCTTGAAGGAACGGGGAGTTCAGGAAGCTGTTAAGTTAATGAAACAACATTAAGACAAAAATCACAAGGTGACCCAGCCAAGAGGATAGAAAGGACCTGTCTCCTTCTTCAGAGGGCATGAAGCCTCTTGCTGTGGAAGCTTTTAAAGACAAGCACGGCTGCACAGGGGAGAAATCAAAAGGCCAACACACAAAAAAATCCCCACCTAGCCATGAACACACAGGATGACCCCCTCCCCCCCCGCCATGGCTGCTCCTCATAAAGACAAAGCTATCATCAGGTGGCATTAAAGAGGCTGTAATATTTGATGCCTTAATTGCTTCAGGTCTTCACTGACAAGGACAACTGCATTCAGGCAGCTGGTAGAGTTATTACTGCTTTTTGTAAAGAAAAAAAAGGAATACGAAAGTTTAGCAAGTCATAAAAAATGGGATGCAATAAAAAAAAAATCCCCAAATAAAAACCAAATTTGAAAGCAAACAGATAAAGTAGTTAGTTCTAACTCAGCTGGCCCTGACAAATCTGCATCCTTAGGTACTAGGGTGCACACAATCACAAAGCACTAAAAACTTGAAAAATAGGCAATGCACTTGAAGATTTGAAAGGGGCAAAACAAGCTTTTACGGTTAAAAATGTGAAAAGGAGGACTTGGACAACTATGAAAGCACTAACCTGACTTCTTCCCACACACCCCTGGGAATTCATGACTGGAACAAATAATAAATTATTATTATCTTCAAGAACATAAAAAGGAGAGAAGTAACAGCGAGCCACGTTCTCTTCTTCAAGAGAAGAACTGTGTCAAATCCATTTAACTTCCTTCTGTGACAAGGTAAATTAGTCTTACGTGTAGGAGAAGAGCAGTAAAAGTTTTATATCCTGAGGCTTAGGTGAACCTGGTAAAACAGATCCAAACACTCTGGGAAAAAAATCATAGAGTAGCCAAATTCAAAGGATGCATGAAGCAGGGTCCCTTGGGCAGCTCTGGTAGCACACAGCCTGGCAGCTTGGGTACTGTGCAACTTTTCACACAAAACCTCAAGGATTTGTAGGCATAACAGATTAGGAAGAGACAGACAGCAATGTGGTTAAGGAGCAAAAAAAACCACACAATTCTACAAGAAAAAGTGCAAAGCCATATTCAGCTGTAATCCAACCCAAATATAGGCTAGGGGAAAACTGACAAAGCCCTTCTTCAGAAGGAAGCTCAGTCCTGGAAGGATAAGAGGCAAACTATGCATCAGTGTTAGTCTGCAACAAAAACGCATCATCACAGCGGGATACCTCATATCTTGGGACATCAGGATCACAGCCAGGAGAACAAAGTTTTCATTGTTCTGTAGTGCACATGAATAAGCTCTCAGCTGAGAGCATTCTGAACTTCCAAAGTCAGCTTTGGCCACTGCACTTCAGAAAAAACAAAGAAAGGGAAGGTGAGGGCGGGCAGCAAGAAGAAAGGCTGATTAAAAGTGTTATTTAGTGAACTTGGGAAGAGCGGGTGGGGCTTCATCCTCTCTTTGCAATAGTCCTTCACTACTTTAGAGAGGGAGGGAATCCATTCTGCTCCTTTACTACTTGGCCTAATCATGAGAAAGGGATTTATACGGTAAAACAAAGATCTAGAGCAGAGGTTAGGAAGCCTTTGGACAGTAAAGCCAGCTAAACCCTGGAGGAGGCTGCTGGAAAGCTCCATATCTTATGGATTTTGTGTTAAGGTAATTTTTGATCAACAGTCATGGTCAAGGCAAAGCAAATCATGATATTATGTTATCACAACTAAACCAGTGTCTCTGTAACAGTCATCTCAAAGCATGTGTTCCTTCCAATTCAGCAGAAACACGAAGACTGATGCTGAACCACCTCAAGGACCTTGTAGTCTCTCAGGAAAAAAAAGAGAGATATCCATAGGGAGATGCACCACTGAATATTTTTTCCCTTCTAGTATGCTTTGCCTTGTCTTCCATAAGGCACAGAACTAAACTGTTTTGCTTGCATGCACTACAAAACCACAACAGAAGTTCTTAGATACTAAGGGTGTACTTAAATTTCACTTTCCACATCAATATGACAGTTTTGAACCAAATCCCTTCTGCTTAGAAGTGAAGCAACACAGTAATTCTTAGACAGGAAAGAATTTACAATCCAGATAAGCTATTTCTGCTGTGGCACTTCAGATACCTCCCCAGATGCAAGAAAAAAGAATAAAAATTGTTTTCCTAACAAATCCATACAGAAAAGAGGTGCTATTGGTAGCAAGATGCTGTCAAATAATTCCTTATAGAAAACAAACCAGGAGAGCTATAGCTGAAGGTAGTAGTTCTGAATAAAATATATTAACTGCATTTTGGGTAGTAGGCAATAGTGTATCATCTATAGAATATGAACACCATATGTTATCTTTCTGTGGGCATACAGATGGATGAAAGCAGAAGATTTTTTTAAGAAAAACAACAACTTTTTAGGTCTTAATCGCTGTTTTCTAAACCAAGAGTGTTTATACTGCTGAAGAAAATGTCACAACCTTTTCCTTTTGACTTCCCAAATCAGGATTTTTTATTTTTAAATCGTACTTTCGTGAGATGGAAATACCAAGACTTATTATACACCCACTTTCAATTAGTATATATAAAAATATTTGATGTAAAGTTTCCCAAGGAACATTTTCACATGACAAATAATACAGATGACTCCAAGTAAGCTAACAAGCTATCCTCAAGTTGCCTTGAGAAAAAGTGTTAATTTCTAACAGTTTAACACAAACCATTTAGTCCCAGACATTATTATTACCATTTACAAATTCAGAGCTAATTTCTCTGCTACTGCGTTTTTTCTGATATTCATCTTCAGTTCCACACAATGATGTTCAAATTGTTTGGTAGAATTAGACAGCTCTAAGACCATCACAATGAGCTGCAGTCCTATACAATACACTTGATTCAATTTTTCTCTGCAAAACATCAAAACTGTGAGAGGTGTCTTACAAGGAAGAAGAAATGAAACCTTTAGCCACAGGTCTAAACCCCAGGTAGCACAGGGAAGGAACGAAGCAATACTCCATCCTACCTCTTGAAGCCGCAGTCGAACTTTGCTAATAGCTCTAATCCAATGGGCTCTCGCTGGAGGAAATGGTGGTGGCTCACTGTCACTGTGGTAGCTTAAAGGCAGGAAACAGAAAATCGCTGTATCAAATACACTCATTTGTAGAGAAGATTTAATGTTACACAGTGCTATCACAGTTTCAGCTCTGGAACGTGAAGTAACTGACAGCCTCCAGTCAACACAGCCCTGCACATGTTCTGGGAACTGAGAATCTAAAGCAGAGGTTTCCTCATACACAGGAACCATCATGGAAACTGATGAGCTGAAAGATATAAGCTAGGCTACAATCCAGCTCCAGAAGTAAGATGGCTTTGGTCAGAACATCAGGAAAGCTGTCCATGATATCTCATCAAGCTACCACAACACACTGGTATCATAACTGCACACACCAAAGAGGCAGACAGAAGATTTTACTTCCCCATGCCTGTTGCAGATCCCTTCTAACCACTGCTGATCATCCCTACTGCTACAAATATACAGGCCTTATTCCAGCCCTTATTCCATACCATTCACATCATGCTCAGATCCCACATTTTCAATACACCATCACTCTTATCTCATATATAGATATAGATATATATAGATGACATACAGCTAATATAGATATATAGATATAGATATAGATATATAGATATAGATACATCCACACAGAGAGAGAGAGAGAGAGAGAGAGAGAGAGAGAGAGATCATTCCTTAGTGCATGGACCAATCCCTGTAAAACTGCTGAGTCCATCTGGTCCATGATGTTAGACTCCATCTCTTGTAACAGCCTTTCAGAGCAGGAGAGGCGGTGTGCAGTTTTGGATCGTTGCCTGCTGGTGCTGATAATTTCTTTACCGCAGAACTCATCCGGTTTCATCAAAGTTCATTCTTCGTTGGGATGATGGTTAACAGGAAGTGAGGGCCAGACTCTGGTGACCTTAAGACATCTAGTTGGTGGGCTATAAAAGTGCTACCTAGCAGGCAACAGCATACAATTGAGATTATTGGCTGTTTTCCCCTAAAATCAAATCTTCTTGAGGTATACATGGGACTACCCACCAAGTATATCTGTGTCCCTGAGCAAAAGCAATCCCATGAGTGGATTTGCCTTTACCTGAAGGAGGAATGACCCAGACTGTCTTCCCCAGCAAATTCCTTATGTGCAGCACAGGAACTTTGTCCCCCTCCACAGTATGTAAAAGTTCTGACTGGGCTGGGCCGGCCCTGTTGGTTGATCCTCTGGTGTCGACCAACCAGGTGGCTTTAAGTAAATGTGCATCCCAATGCTTGAAAGTCCCAACACTCACTGCTCTCAATGTAGCTTTTAACAGTCCATTGTACCATTTGATTTTCCCAGAGGCTGGTGCATGGTAGGAGATGTGATAAAGCCACTCCATGCCATGCTCTTTGTCCCAAGTGTCTACAAGGCTATCCAGAAATGAGTTCCATCTTCTGACTCAGTTCTCTCCGGGATGCCATGTCGCCACAAAATCTGTTTCTCAAGGCCTGGGATAGTGCTCCAGGCAGTGGTGTGGGGCACAGGGTATGTTTCCAGCCATCCAGTGGTTGCTTCCACCATGGTAAGCACACAGCGCTTGCCTTGGCAGGTTGGTGGGAGTGTGATATAATCAATCTGCCAGGCCTCCTCATATCTGTACTTCAGCTATCGTCCTCCATACCAAAGAGGCTTTAACCATTTAGCTTGCTTAATTGCAGCATGTTTCACATTCATGAATAACCTGGGCAATAGTGTCCATTGTTAAGTCCACCCCTTGATCACGAGCCCATCTGTAAGTTGCATCTCTGCCCTAATGGCCTGAAGAGTCATGGGCCCACAGGGCCAAAAATAATTCACCCTTATGTTGCTAATCTAAGTCCATCTGAGCCACTTCAATCTTAGCAGCTTTATCCGCTTGTTGGTTGTTCTGGCGTTCCTCAGTGGTCCAACTCTTGGGTACATGAGCATCTACATGGCGTACCTTCACCACCAAGTTCTGCACACGGGCAGCGATATCTTGCACAGTGCAGCAGCCCAGATGGGTTTACCTCTGCGTTGCCAATTGTTCTGCTTCCATTGCTGCAACCACCCCCACAG
>JANRGW010021000.1:3491-21951 GCA_024733675.1 Psilopsiagon aymara
TTGGGTCAGGTGTCCTGTCTCTGCTTCCTCCCAGCTTCCCCTCCTCCCTGGCAGAGCATGAGACTCAGAAAGTTCTTGGTCAGACCAAATATTACTTAGTTACAACTAAAAACATCGGTGTTATCAGCGTTGTTCCCAGGCTGAAAGTCAAAAGCACAGCACTGCACCAGCTACTATGGAGAAAAATGACTGCTGCTGCTGAACCCAGGACAAAGATTCAAGTGGGTGGAACTTGGACTTACTAGATTCTTGCTGCAGCTGGTATAATAGCCTGGGAACTGACAGGGCATGTATCTGCTAGATGCAGTGGAACAGCCTGAGCCAACATCTGAGTTACAGAGCTAGCACCAAAAGCTGCCCAAACCCACATCGATATGGTGATGTCTTGCTAAAGTAACCATTAGAAATTCCTATGAGATTCCTTAAGCCCCCTTTCTGAGCTGTACAATAGACCACTTTTCCTCTAGGGACATAATCCCCTGAATTCTCTGGAGACAGTCATATAAACACCACATTGGTCTTCCAATTATCTAGTACCTAGAGTAATTAAATTAATACATTCAATAGTCACCAGAATAGAAACATAATACTCTAAATCCCCTTATCCAGGATAATGTCCCAATTACTAAATGCATTCTTTTTCTTGATTAATTCTTGGACTTAGTCTGTAAAGAATGAAACTTCATGAAGAATAGAGAGAATAGAGAAATACCCACTCCTTCCCCAGAATACAATTTAACTTAGTAGTACGGTTCTTTCTTATAAATAGGAGATACGGATTCAAAGCTCAGAAAGTAAACCTGCATGTCTCAAAAATGGGGTAAGTAATAAGGCTGCACTGCAGGGAGTGTTTTTGGATTGATTTTTTTGACCTTCGGATTGTTCTGGTGTGAATCAAAGTGCAGTATTTGTGTTCTGGGAATATAGGCCGCACTCCTTGGAGTTTGGCAGTCCATTTTGTATTGAGGATTAGGAACTCTATAAGCCTTGCTCAGAGTTTTGTTCTTAATTATTTTTCAGGTTTAGCTAGTTTACTAATTTTGAATGCACCTGCATATTCCCTTTATTTGTAATATCTAATAAGCTTCTTTACACATACTTTCCTATCTGTCTTCCTGTGATAAGTGTTTACACTTGAGATACAAGATTTCCTGTTAGAAGACTTTAGATTTAGTCTTACTTTCTACATCAAAATATTCTTGATGTAAAGCAACAGGCACTTAGATAATGTCTATCAGAACTAAAATTGTTTTGCCCTTCCATCTTTCAAATTACCCAAATAATTTATATTTGCCTTTACATTTAGTTTTTACCTCCTGGTAAATTTTATTTCTCATAGTTTTCCACTCTGTACAGAGTTATCCAGCGCAGACCAAAGCTGCATTTCTAACACACAAAAATAGAAGAACAATTTTAAAATTTATAAAAATGCAATAAACAAATCCTCCTCCCGTTATTAATTAAGGTCTACCTTGCAGAAAATTACATATGTAACCATGCAATTTTCATTCCGTTCACCAGTTTCCATTCAGGACAGCACCACTGTCTCACTGTCTATATCAAATATATATAAGCTGCATTTGAATGATTTTTTAGTTTTCCATACTGAAGTGAAGTTACTATATGTGTCCTTAACCACTGTGCATCATCAACCATGCCAGCAATTTGTAACTGTTTCTTCATATGAGATAGGAAGCAGCAGGGTAATTTATATCACTGATGTCAATGACTAGCTTTGTTTCATCTATCTGTAATTCTGTTAGCTATGTCATCTCAGCTTTTGAATAAAGTCTCAGCTACAATTAACTGTCTTCTTAGGGTGAAATCAGACTTTTAGTCAATATTTCTTAAATTTAAATGATACCTCTTGAATTCTATATAGCACCTGCCACTGTTCCTTCTTTAAAATGCTTATCAACAGTGCTCAATCTCTTTCGACAGCCATTACCATGAAAAGCCAACGTAGGTTGTAGCCTATATTATCATATTCCAGTTAATTGCCTTTCTGTATGCAATTTTCCTCCTAGCTGTTTAGCATGCCTTTATTATTAAACCACCACATTCTGATAGCACCCAGATGCTCAAATCAAAATCACAAGCCCTTTCACTAAGAGTCTATACAAAACATTCTGAAACTAATTTCTGTCCTCAAGAGTTTGGAGTCAAACCACACAAAGCAGACAAACAAGCTCATATAAATGGAAAAAATATTCTCACGTGGAACGGAAGGATTATTACAGATGTACTTGTTAATAATCTCAATGCTCAGCAGTAACTCCTTTGAATATTGACTGCTAAATTCCGACCTTACTAACAAGAATATTTTAATGACAATTAATGAGAATTTTGCAACTAACCTTAAAGAGATTGGTATTTTATCTTATGAATCCAGATCTTGTAGAAATTGAATGAGTGATGATTATATTTGAAATGCTGACTCTGATTGTCCTGACAAATTTTTTACGGGCTTTATAAAAAATCTCTCTGTAGGCAGCTATAACCCCAGTTCTTCATTTCTTATTCTCTTCTTCCGTTTTTTTCTTAAGTGTTATGTCTTGAGATTAAATATAAAATTGACTAAATCACTTCAGGAATTATCCCTAAAAGCAGAATATGTAATTGACTATGTCATAACGCTTCATGACATACTAAAAAATCATACCTGATGATTGTAAAAAAAAAATTAAATGCAGTGTATTCAGTATTTGTAGGAAAAGAACTTTATACCTTATGAAACTGATACCAGTTGGTGGCTTGTCCTTGCATAGAAGCAAAGAAAAAAACACAGTCTTGATAACCATTAAAAATTCACAGTAAAAAGAATACAAACTGTCACTATTCCTTTTCAACCAGAACATTTGAAAACTGGCATAGTTTTACCTTCTACTCATTCCTATCATCTAAATTATATGACACTTTGCCTGGTAATAAAATTGTGGGTTTTTTCCAGTCCATTCACAAGATATATGTCAATCCCAGTAAGCATCTAGAAAAAAACCCAACTGTCTAATGCATATGCCCTTTAAAACTAATTGAGTCTATTCTACATGAAAGATCTTGAAAAAATAAAATTTTTAATGGTAGGTATGTTTTACATCCAAAAGAAAGAAAAAATTTTGTTCCAATATATCATTATATAAAGAGATCATAAATTGCCCTTTTGCCCAATCTATTCAATTCTGCTGATTTTAGCACTAAGAATTATTCAAGAGACAGTTTGACAAATAGAGAATTCAATGAATGATGTGAGAAATAAAGCAATGATCAAATATGATATTATTATTTGGAGAAGTGCAAAAGACTTTTTAAAACAGGCATTTTTTCTAAATTACAGTTATTTTTTATTTGTCAATCCACTGACTGAAGTTAAAAAAACTTAAGGTGATTAATCACACTGAAAGTACAAGTACTTAAATCTTCTTGTCCAGATCTTATTTTTCATTCATTGGGCATTTCTTTGCTTCCAGTTTTGGCATGCACTTAGCATTTCAGTAAGACTTTAGCATATGCACAACTGTCTTTGTGGACAGAGACACATTTGGCATTGTTTATTGACACAGAAACTCTAGTAGAAAGCACCCCAAATTCATACAGCAAAAATCCATGCAAAGGCAATTAAGTACCTATCAAAATGGGTCATTATCATATTTTATGTTCTGAAGGGCTGTAGGAAAGAAATGAGAAGCTGTTTTCCAAAACAATAGAGGGTGGCTTTCACATACCTTTACAAGTTGGCTAACAGAATTGTTTTCTGTAGGATCACTTTAAGCTACAGTGTTCATGTTTTCGTGTCAAATATGGGATGACATCTAGATTTTATATAGATTTATATTAGTAATGTCTCCCGTTAAGGTAAACTGATTGAAAGAGTATAATTTAACTTCCCTGTATGTTTCAACACTAGATTAGCAAAACAATTTATATTAGCAGGTCAAAATATTTTGATTAATTGATTTGACATAGTTCATTTAGACTTCCTATTTCCAGTATATTTATTAACATACATAAAACTATCAAAATACTTTCTATGTCTAATGGCATGATGTGTTATAAATCAGCATTTGATCCTCACTGAAACAAAATTTTTCAAAAGTATAATTTTAAAATGTTATTCAAAGTTTCTAAACTGTCTTTCCCATTCATTATGAAATATTTTTAAAAAAGATCCTGATTTTTAAAATAAATGGCATCTTTATACACACTCACTACTGAGCCTGGTGTAAATATGCATGTATTTTCCATTAAATCAGGTAGCAAGAAATTACAATACAGAGATATCATAATTCAAATTGCTGTTTTAATGATAGTTATAAGAACATGCAGTCATGTTTGCAATACAACACTAATTTGATCCTCTTCTCTTATAAAATGTCTTTGAGTGACATTATAGATATAAAATACTAACATTTTGTATGCACGATTCCTGGTTTTCCACCTTTAATTAAAATGCAAACTTACAGAGACAGTCTGTTCATGCAATGCCTTGAACAATGAGTCTGCAATCCTAATTGGATTTCCAATAATAGTTTGACTGAATAGTTAAGGTTTTTTCTCTTTTTTCTTTCTTTTTTTTTTTCTTTTTATAATAGGCAATTGTAATACAGGTTTGGTATTGTAGCTAATTGTATTCAAGATGTATTACCTGTATGAATGAACAAATGGAAACCCCACTAATTGGTAGGGATTAGGAGCTGACATGTTTGATTGATTTTGTTTTGGAAGAATACACTGACTTTAATATATCATATAACTGGACATGAGCATGAGACGCTTGGATGCGACACATCTTAGACAAATAAAACTGCTTTTGAGTGATATTTGCTCATCTTTATATCTCCTATCTCATTTCTTTAAAGCCTGCCCCCAGAACAAAGGAGTGCAGATTTCATGCCTTATGGAATTCTGGTAATTGCTCTGCCATGACTACTATTTCTCAATTTTCTTCACCTAAATGAAAATATCCGTACTAGAAAGTAGGTTTATTTTGTAAAAATAATATAAACAGGATCAGAAAAACTTATTCAGATTTTCTGATTGTACTCCAAACACCACAACCAACCTCTGCACTGAAATATGCAGCCCCCTGGGGAAAAAACGGTTGAACCCCAAACCCAAAAACATGCAGATTATGAATATAACAATAGAATCACAGAATAGTCAGGGTTGAAAAGTACGTTAAGATCATGTAGTCCCAATCTCCTTGCCATAGGCAGGGACACCTCATCCTAGACCATGTGACCCAAGGCTCTGTCCAAGCTGGCCTTGAACATTTCCAGGGATAAAGCATTTACCCTGCCTTGTGCAAACTCTTCCAGTGTCTCACCACCCTCAAAGTAAAGAATTTCTTCCTTATATCTGACCTGAACTTCCCCTGTTTAAGTTTAAACACATGACCCCTTGTCTTATCGCTACAGTCCCTGATGAAAAATTGCTCTCCAGCATCCTTGTAATCAACTCTAAAACTGTTTAAAGTAGGCAACCCTCACAAAATGAGGAGGAAAAACAAGTGTGCAGTCAGTACAGTCGCACTGCTATTTCAGATTTCAGTACTCTGTGTGAAGTCTGTGGATTTCCAAATCGAAAACAAAACCAGATCAACTTAATTTGCTAGGCTCCATATCACAAGTCATTAGATCTCAGTCATATATCCCTGTGTTCAACTGGTGTTTAATTAAGGGAAAATTTTGACAAAACAATTCCATTTTCTTTGGCATGGCATTTTTTGCAAGAAGAATGAGGGAGACAGTAGCACCCTTCTCATCCAACCATCAGAATTTCAGCTGGATCAATTGCAGAATGTCCTGTTGTGAGTCCTTCCAGCCACACTGAGGATTTTAAAGATGGTAAATTTAGCAATCCTATAATAATTTATTCCAGCACTTAATTATCATAATTATTAAAAAGCTGTCCCAAATTCCTAATGCAAATGTCTGTGGCTCAGCTACCAGACATTAATTACGTCTTTCTCTGCTGGGTTTAAGAGCTCTTTATTAACCACTATATACTCATATGTTGTAATCAAGTGACATCTTGATTTTATTTCAGATAAACAGATTGAGCTCAGCTCCTCACAGCAAGACACTTTTTAATCTTAGCAGCATGTCAATAGCTCTTTTCTTCATCAACTCCAATCTTTCAATATTCTTTTAAAAATATGGATTTCATTAGCAGCATCTCAATGTCATAGGCAAAGACCCATGTCTTCTCTTTCTTCTCATTTTTTTTTTACAGAACCAGAGATTTCATGAGTCCTTTTTTCCATGAGGTTGAACCATGGGAAAGAACTTGAAAAACATTCTATACTCTTCTGAGAAAAAAATGTTCACAGTCAGATAAGTTAAAAAAATAATCTGCAAATTTAGCAGCATAATAGCTAAATACAGATACCTTAAGTTCCGGGCAATCAGCAGAATGAACCAACGAGCTGTCATTAAGCATCATTGTGAATCAATTTTTGATTGCAAACTGTATCTTTCCTAAGTACATTTTTCGCCAACAAAAGCTGCGCTGCAAAAGGAACACTGCAAGTAGTTTCCAATGTTAGAGCACAGTCCACATTATCATCACATAATTTTAGACCTGTAATTAAGTTTAGGAGCACACCCATCTTTCTTGACTATGCAGGTAGCCTTTAACTTTGAGATTTTAAATCAGAATACCAGCTGTTACATATAAGGCTTTTGCATGTGCCAAAAGCTGCAAGTACACTCAGAGAATGCAAAAATGAAACTGATTTAGGAAAATTAGTTCAAATTTGGATGATGCATGTAGGAGCTCTAAGGCCGAGGCTAGGGTCCAAATCATCAATGAGACGCATCCACAGACCATAATATTAATAAATGTTGAGTCTTACTTGTTAGAAAATAAAATCCTAGCACACAGAAGTACAGGCATAGATATTGTTATAGGTTTCTTTTGAAATAATTGCTGGTAAAACAGGGTTCCTACTACAAACAATGAATCAAATTGTTGGTCTTTTTTTAATCGTATCTGTTAAGTTAGCAAGTATCAATTTCATCAAATAGAGGCTATATCCTCTGGAATTCCTCTGACATAGAGGCCCCCCAGGATCTGGAAAATGATGTAAATACATTTTAAACAATCTTATGACAAAGATAGCTAAAGTTAGAAAATTATCAGACCATCACAGAAAGAAAAAAACAGAGAATAAGAGAGTGTATGAGAGAGGTAGCTTCTTCATTTGTCACACAAATAAAGTGAGGAGAATTATACCTGTTCTTAAAACAGAAGGTAGGAGCTTAGTATTTTTGTTAAATTGTCTTTTTCTATAAGGATATTACTATTTCCAAATCCTTCTTTTAAAAAAAACTGTTCTGATGGTAACACAATGTAGAAAAGTTTGAGTTGCTGAATTTGTATTATGCACAATAGGGATCTTTTTAAAAAGGGATCTTTTTAAAACTTAGAATATTTTTAAGACAGAATTAAACAAGAAGTTTTCCAGGTACATATTTTCAGAGGATAAACAAAAATTGAAGAAGGATAAAGATCAAAAAGTCACCTGCAGAGAATCTGTTGTAATTAATGAGACTTGAAAATTGCAAAGAAGTTTTAGAGCTTTAGGACTTTTTTTTATTATTATTTTAATTGTTTTGATTTTTTTTTTTTTTCATTAAGCATGTCATTTTTTTTGAGAATGTTCTTTTAATTTTGCTGATGACTTCTTCAGGCCTCAGAAATGCTAAATGAAAGTTGATATTTAAGATACTTTATCAGGCTGCCGCACTTCAGCATTATCTTCTGAAGATGATATTTCATTAGTCAGACAGAAGCCTCTTTCCCTACAGAAAAAGACTTAACTGTGTATTGGGCAATCTAGGGAAACTTTTAAATATTTTAACTTTTTGTGATTCCTTGTAAAACATAAACTGACACAGACTTATTTTTTTCCCATTTCAAGAGTCTTATGAAACACAGACAAAATAAAAGATACATATTGAAAATAAGGGGAAAGATATGTCAAGACGCTAATTTACATGCTGCAATATATAACTTTTTCTACCTTTTTCTACTTATGCAAATGTTGGTATCATATAACCAAAATATGTGTTTGCAGGATAAAAGAATTTATTAATATCAGTTAAACTATTCCTATACTTTACTTAAAAAACTTAGATGTTTTTCTGAAGTATCTGTGAATTCTCATTTAGGATATATTATATAAAAGGGGGTTTATGGTATCCTTTTAATATTTTTTTTTATTTTTACCTTTTTTTTTTTAATACTAATCACTGTGAAGTTTCAAATGCCACTATCTTGTTATTGTACTTTATGAATCCCAAATCATGAGTCTGGAAAGAAACACAAGAGATCAACTAGTCAATCAGTCCTCCAAAAGGCAGAATCTACTCATAGCTACATTTCGAAAGCATAGACAAAATGTTTATTGAACCTATTTTACAGACTACAGATGACAAGCACTGAACACATTTGCTGGAATGTTTTACCTTTTCTTCGATCATATTAGTTCTGACCATTCCTTGCTGCCTTTAGCATAACATATGACACGCTGAGAGAACAAATTCTTCCTTTCCTCTCCTCAGTAGCTTTTTATACATTTGTTTACACATTAATCTCCCCCACTTTTATGACTTCCTACATTTTTAGAAGCTTGTTAGAATTCTGTTCTTAGGCAAATCTGCCTATAAACAAAATTATAATGCCAGGAACTGAGCTATTGCAAATGCACATTTAATGCTGGCTAGAGTCACCAGCACCCTTGGTGATTCAGCACAGCCAAGTATTACAAGGCATTCAGCAGCCTTAATGTATCTGTCTATGACTTGTCCTTGAAGAAGGCTGCCAAAGAGTTTCGGGTTTGTTTTTTTTTTAACTTTTCTGAGGAGATGATATAGCACACCATTTGCCTGTACCTCATAAAAAAGTTTATGACTTAAAGCAGCCCCATGAAAATTACATGAGCAAAAATGGCCTGACTTTCCACTTTGCACAGTGGAAAGATGTCTGGATTTTCTGGACTGAAAACCTGAGTAACAGCTTTGAAATTGGGTGTGAATTTATTTACTTACATAGTACATACTCAGTGCCTCACAGCCCAGTATGAATCCTGAAATCATGAGTGTCTAGTAGACATTTCAGATGGATTTTGACAATGGGGGAAACTTGCTTTTAAGCTATCTTTTACAATTTTTATTTCCTGGCTTTTGATGAGTACTAATTTAACAGAGATCTTTTTGCTTCTTCTGAAATGTATCTGAATGAAAATATGTATGACATTACTGTGGAACAGCTAAATGTTCTCTAATATATTTTTCTCCTTTTAGTCTTTTCAACCCAGACTAAACATGCAGTTTCACCAGTCCCATTAAACATACATTTCTGCTTTTGGTATGAAAGCTGTCGACTTACAGATTCACTATCACTAGTAGAATCTTGTTAATGTCAACACAAAAGTATGAATAAATTATCAACCAATGGAATTTTTCTTTCCATGGCAGATGAGTCTATCTTTGCTCTTCTTAAACACATTTGGGTTTCAATCAAAGGTAACTGAGCAGTGGGTGCTGGGTGAGCTCAAATATCTCAAAGTGCTGCAGAGAGAGGACCAAGGGCTTATTTGCATATGATGTGAATAACTGAAGACGACCAGTATCTCAAGCACTTGTGATTGAATTGCCAGCTGTCACAAGCTCCTAAAATTCAGATAATACTAATAGTTACTAATGCAATTATATGCAGAGTCCAGAAATGGAAAGGACTGAAAAAATAAACAGATAGATATCCTCTGAAATTACAATGACATTAAAAGTAACAATGGGGTTTGGCAACCCAAATGTAAATAATGTAAATGTAAGGTATTTCAGTTAGATTAATTAAAAAAAAAAAAAAAAAGAAAACAGATTGCTATTCAGTTAAGTTTCAGATAATGGCACTTTGATACTAGCAAGTTCTTTGAAGGATTTCTTTCTCTTCTTGATACATATTTTCAGTTATTTTGCTAAAAAGCTCTCTGGGAGCTCATGTCATGTTAACTGCAAATTAAATAAAGTGAATTGGCAGTGTTAAGAGACTGTTTTTATTAAATTAATTTTTAAACACCAGGAAAACTTTAAACCAAAGGAAACAGACTAAAAGCTAAGCCAAATCTTAATCCTTAAAAAGCTTGTCACTAAAATCACCGCAATATACTGAATTTCCAGTGTTTCTCAGCTCATTTACTACATGCAGTTCTTTTTCTTATGTACTTTGTCACACATATGGGACCATATACCATTTGAAACTGTAGCTGTTATTCTAAATGTATTAACAGTACCTTTCAGATTTTGTATTTTTGGATTTGTTACTGCGTTCACCACTGTTGTAATAGTGACAGACACTTCTCTAATCAAGTGAGGCAGTGAAACCTTATGAAGTGATTTATCTTATCTAAGTCACTTATCTCACCCTTCATATATTTTGTGTCTAAGTCAGCTTTCCTGGACATATCCAGGACTGAAATGCAGCCATCTAAGATAACTGCATGAAAGTCTATGACTGTTCACATTCATAACTTAGTCATATAAATTCTGCACATCCTATCCACAATGCAGTGTTTTAGTCTGCTCAGCTTGTTAATTAAGCAAAGAGCTAACTCATAAAAGACATATTACCATTAGAAATGCAATAAGAACTGCAGACCTCTACAAAAAGGCAGGAATCCTTGTACATTTCTCTGAGCCTCAAAGCTAGTGAGGCAGTAATGATGCCTGAGAAATTTCAGCAGTTATTGCATTCAGCTGGACTGAGACATGTAAGTGTAAAAAAACAGGAAAACATAAGAAAAGGAGCATGACCAGCAGGTCGAGGGAGGTGATCCTGACCCTCTACTCTGCTCTCGTGAGACTTCACTTGCAGTATTGTCTGCAATTCTGGTGTCCTCAACATAAAAAGGACATGGAACTGTTGGAGCAATTCCAGAGGAGGGCCACGAGGATGATCAGGGCACTGGAGCACCTCTCTTATGAAGACAGGCTGAGAAAGTTGGGGCAGTTCAGCCTGGAGAAGAGAAGGCTGTGTGGAGACCTCATAGCAGCCTTCCAGTATCTGAAGGGGGGGTAAAGAGATGCTGGGGAGGGACTCTGCATTAGGGACTCTAATGATAGAACAAGGGGTAACAGGTTCAAACTTAAACAGGGGAAGTTTAAATTGAATATGAGGAAGAAATTCTTTACTGTGAGGGAGGTGAGGCACTGGAATGGGCTGCCCAAGGAAGTTGTGAATGCTCCATCCCTGGCAGTGTTCATAGCAGCATTGGACAGAGCCTTGGGTAGCATGGTTTAGTGGGAGGTGTCCCTACCCATGGCAGGGGGCTTGGAACTGGACAGAACTAGACGATGTTAAGGTCCTTTCCAACCCTAACTATTCTATGATTCTATGATTTCTCACTCTACTTCCAGCTTCCCAGCCCATGGAGAAGTGAAACAATAAGGCACGATTTCACACACTTTTTTATGTCTGTCTTTAAATCAACCTCAGACAATTTTACTGAAGATACCATATTTCTGTGAGTAACTCACCTCAGCCTCCTGCCTCTTCAACTTGTCTTTACCAGCAACCACTGTTACAAAGCTTTTGAGGTGTTGAGGTGAAAATTCTTTTGTGTCCTCAAAAAATATGTGGACTTTATTGAATTTCCTGAACCTCATTTCCCATTTGGGCCTACAATAAAATAAAGAGACCCTTGCACAGAAAGTCACATTTCTCGAAATACGAGGGAGACTTGTAGGCACTAAGAGTTACTTATAAAAGGTAACATAGAAGTTTTTAATGTCTCTCTATAGCTTACCAGCACATTCTTCCTCATAATTGCATTTTGTTATCCTCTTCTCCTCCAACAGCTATTTCTTCCAGGAGTAAAGGTAGCCCTTCAGGAGCTGTGTGTGCCCTCATCTTTATCTCTCTTTGATTTTGCTCCAGTCCTTCAATCCTTTCAGTTTCCTAAAGACATAAGAAGGAGTGCTACAAATAGGTGTATTAGCACCCCAGCAGTGAAAATAAACTGTAATCAGAGCATTTTGGCCAGCAGGAATATGACAGAGGAAAGGAGATGACAAACACTCATAAAAAACTCTGCAAGAGACAAAAGAGAAATGATCCCATACCTCTCTCAATGCAGTGATCATGTCAGAAACTCCTGGGATCTCAAATTTTGCTAGAGAAATGTAGCTTTCATCATCTGCTGTGTGGAGGGCACACATTACTGCTACTAAGTCTAGTGCCATGCTTGCTTGAATGTGAAGCATTACTGCAAAGTGTCTATGATGCCTGATACTGTCAAGACACAAAGCTTAAAGACTTTTCATACAAAGAATTGAGATACAACAAAAGGATTGCGATTCTCCAACTTCTCACATATATGTGATTCCCCTTCAAGGTAAATGTGGGGGTTTATATTTGGGGAGAGTTATAAGCTCTTATGGATATAAAAACCATTTGCGCTATAAGAGTTCTGTTTCTTTACTGGTATTTTTTAATGTAGTGGTCAATTTTCTTCAGACCTCATAGAATATTTTGAGCTTTGACTGCAAGTTATCCTATTGAGAAATCAAGAGAACTCCTCTATTTAAATTTAAAATAGTAGAAAACTTTTCACTCTCATTTACTTTGGAATAATTGTAGAGTAAATCAAATCATGACAATAAAGGTACACTCTATAAGTCAGTAAAGTGATTATTTACCGAAGTTTCATGCATTTCTTTCCAGACAGGTCTTTTTTTTTTAAAAAAAAAAAAAAAAAAAATCAAAATTCTAAGTACCAGGTTTTCTTTTCCTTCTCTTTTTATTGTAAAGACATTTCAATGTTACCTTTCTTGACTTTGTTTTCAGACTTAAGAAATACAACTAGCTTATAAATGAATTCCTTTGGTTTTAATGGATTAGCTAATTTTTAATCATATTAACACCTCTTGTTCATGCCAGCAGCTACTGGCTGGTAATGAAGAAATTATTGAAAATAAAGTGAAGCTATCATGTTCATCTTCTGGTAAAAGATGGGAAAGTAACACGTTTTCTCATCATGTAAATTGACAAAAAAAGCTGCAGATACAAAGACATAAACCAAATGAGCATATTGAAAACGCTGTTCCACTTGCAGAATGGATTTTGAAGCAACTGAAAGTGTTTTCAGTGTCTCACAATCTTCTGGTCTAACTGATAATGATAATCACTGCCCATCTGCTTCCTTCAAACTCTGTTTCAAGGGTATTCACACACTTCTGTCACACTATGCTGCAGTTACTAAGGCAACCAGTGTGTGAAGTGGGCAGAAACTGTGTTTATTCACCTTATTACATTCTGCTGCTGGAGAAACCCTACAAAATTATGTGTTTCAAAAACTACACTTTTGCACACAAGGAACTTATAAAAAGACATTGGGGGGGGGGGACAGGAGTGTATTTTATTTTTC
The DNA here is from genome assembly GCA_024733675.1 of Psilopsiagon aymara. Taxonomy (NCBI): domain Eukaryota; kingdom Metazoa; phylum Chordata; class Aves; order Psittaciformes; family Psittacidae; genus Psilopsiagon; species Psilopsiagon aymara. The sequence continues at coordinate 16,918 of JANRGW010021000.1, forward strand.
CTTCTTTCTTTTCTTTATTTAAAAATTTCTTCCGTTTGTGGAATGAGGAAATACATGTGTCATAATGGCCATGATAAAGTATGACACAAGGTAAAAAAGTAGTCCAGGCAAATTATGACCATATCCAAGTCTACGGTAGACACAGAATTTGCTCCCTCAAGGTACCTGCTATGCACAGTCTGATGTAATAACACAGATCTATGTCTTGTATGTGAATTTTCTCACTCACTGAATGATGCCAGTGTGGACTCACATGAAACTGTCAAGCTACTCTGTACTGTGTGACCTACTGTGTGACCCAGGAGTACTTAATTAAATCCCAGGTTTGGATGTGCGGTGTCCTGTGTGATTTTTAGTTTGAGAAAAAAAAAAAAACAAAACTCTTCCGCATGCATGTTTCTTCTCAAGAAAGCTAAACATTTTTTTATCAAAGTATTTCACTAATTAGCTTATACTAAATATATTTCAGAAGATATATATTTCTGAAGAGACAAAAAATAGACATTTTTTGAAAGGCTTGAGAGATTACAGGACAGAATCAGATTACTGTAAGGGTGGAGAGGCACAGGAATGGATTGCCCAGGGAAGCTGCGAATGCTCCATCCTTGGCAGTGCTCAAAACCAGGGTGGACAGAGCCTTGGGTGGCATGGTTTAGTGTGAGGTGTCCCTGCCCATGGCAGGGGGTTTGGAACTAGATGATCTTAAGGTCCTTTCCAACCCTAACCATTCTATGATTCTACCCAGCACAGAACAAAATTATGTCTTTCAGCAATATTTGCAAAATGTTCTGCCCTGATCTCTAATTAATTTCAACATCACGAATATAAAATTTCTCCCTCTCTTACTGTTTTTACCAAGTGCAAAACCAACTATAACTGTGGAGGAATCCAGCCTTTGGGGTTAGTGTAGGTGAATTATACATTCTGACAAATTAGCTGAAATATTGATGCAGCAGAAAAAATTACATTGCACACAAAAATCTGAGACATTAATGGTGTTTTGCATCTTCATATGTGGCCAACACTATTTAAAAGGGCAAAGAGCATCACTTGGAGGAGGTAGGAGCCCATATGTGGAAACCAGGAAACCTCTCCCAGTTTGAATGGATCTACCAGGTGAACTTGCCTTTGGAATGGCTCCCTCTACAGCAAAATTTTAGCAGCTTTGTTTAGAGCTAGTCATCAATCTAGTGAAACAGGCTATCAAAAGTGCTAGCTTGTTGAGTTTCAAATTATTAGTTTGATCAGCTGTATTTGTTCATCCCCGTCTAACTCAAAAGATTTATTCTGCCAAAAGATCTATTTGAAAAAATGAGAAGACTATTTGCACATCTACTCCCAAAATATTCCCCAAGCCTTCTTTTATGGCCACCAGAGAAACCGGCTTTTACAGAGAGTGATTTATCTGCACAGTTTTGGCCCTGTAGGAGAAGTACGAGTTATGTCCTACTCTTCCCTGTTATTCTCCGCTGACTGTAATGGAAAAATAGATATCTGGCTCGAGTGCAGGCATCTACATTTCATCAGACAAACCATCTCCTTTAACACTGTGATCTACTGTCTCTTCACATTGTGCTCTTGTCCTCAGAATATTATTAGTCTGGCCAATGAGAAGTTACTGTTTGAGTTACAGGGAGCTTGTGTAATTGAGTAACACACTTAAGAGAAGCCCTGCAGTGAAGGACAAAATAAATGAGTTTCTGTCAGGGAAGTAGAGACCAGAGACTGCTGCTATAAGACTGTTGTATTTGCTACACTGAACCTTAGAAAGCTGGCAGCCAGTTCCATTTCTGAGTTGCATGGCAAGGTTTAAGAGCCACATAATCACATTAACTCACTAACTCTACACAGCCAGTTGTGCCCCAGCTTACTTTTTATTCTTCAAAACCAATCTAATACAGAGTTGAGAACAATGATCGAAATTATTCAGGCCATCTAGAATCAGAAATTATTTTAATGCAACGCAAGAGGAAAATCATATTTTTCCAGGGATAACTAAGGAAACCTGCGAATGTATATATTCTATTAGCATGTGTTGTAACATTTCCTAGGTGTGGACATGCAACTTGGTGGAAGAATAAGTAATTTCTAACGCCTAGTGAAAGTCTTCCATGATCTGCACTTGTAAGAGATTCACTGAAATTAGGTGTTTATTCCCTGCCATGTGAAAACTTTGCATGCTCCATGCTTTCAGTGCCCTCTTCTCATGTGAATTACACTCAGATTAATTTGATATCTCTGAAAACTGCATGATTCACTACTTAGTATTCCAGGCCATTTGAAAGTGAGCTTGGATCAGATCAGGTGATTCTATAAATATTTTAAGTTACCAAGTTTAATGTATAAATATGTTTCTCCTAAATGATATTGTAGACCAATCCACAGTCTTAATTAACACAGACACAGGAAAACACGAATATGGCATATTAGCACCTAGTACGCTGATAGATTATGGTCTCAGTAAATTGAACTCGCTTGAATTATCAGATTTCTTCCACAGACTAATAGAAACAAAAGAGATAAATGAGAAATTGCTATCAAACTGATAGCATTTAATTCAGCTAGTCTAGCTGTGGAGGAGTTATCCCAGCACTGTTGTAGTTCAGTATAGAGCAGAATAGTCCCATACGGTTGTCATACCAGTGCCAAGTTCAGTGTGAAAACAATGCAAACTGTAATAACTTAGGAAAGCATTATTCTTCTGAGTAGTTTAAGAATGCAGAAGGGAGCAATTTGGCATGGTGCATATATGTTGGAGTGTAATTTATATTTTTGTACAAGCATTATAATTATAGATTGCACAGAAGCTTGGTGGACATTGCATAATTACCTCCTTAAAATGCAATCAAATATCTGACTAAGCTGCATCCACAGCCTTTCAGCTTTTGTAAACACTCTAATGACAGCAGAATTTTGTTTCAGGAAATATAGTTGCCTACCTGCAGTTACTCTTTTTCATTATGGAAACCTAGTTCAAAAAGTTACACCCACATACATATACTGAAAACACAACCACTGCATACAACAAAAATAGATTTGAATTTTTAATAGTCTCAGGAAATATCTTGAGTAGAAAAAACTGACTAAGAACTATTTCCTAGACCAGCTTATTTCATAAGCCTGTGCTTTAAGCTTTACATGAAACTGACTAGTTGCTATGTCAAAACACAAAGCTTCAAAAAATGATTTTGATTCTGTTAGTCTTCTTCCACAGCACCTCACTTTTTCCTCGGGTGATATACTTCCTCAGTAACAAATATTTTCCCTTTTGACAGTCATGTTCCTTTGCAGTTTATTCTTTATGCAGATCCAAGGCTTTCTATTCCCTAGCATTTTTCTTTTTTTCATGTTTTCACTGAAGCATGATGTATGATGTCTGGGGACTGCATGCTTAAGAGGTCATTGCAGTGGTGCCCATTACAGGGTACTCACCACTCAGGACGCTGGAAGAACCAGATAAACATCAGATGTCTTTGAGCAGTTAGTGGGTACAGGGAGCCCTCGTCCAGTCAAATGAGATGCATAACACAACATTAAAATAAGAAATTAACAATCTTGTAATATTTTCAAAGAAAGAGCAAGTTACTTCATATCACCTCAAGTTAATAGCCAATGGCGTAAGTTGCAGAACTACATAGTAATTTTGATCCCATGACTTCTGTGGAAGTGGTTTGTTAGCAGCATTTCTGCAGCTTTGCAAAAGGAAGTACTATCTACTTTTACATGGAAAAAAACCCCCATGCCTCAACAAATCTGTGTACCATCTTATGTACCTCTTCACTTTGCTTGTAATGAAGTAAGTTACTATAAAAAGAATGAAAAGATGGCAAATCATAAGTATTCATAATTACCCCTAGAATTTTGCTTCTTTTACAGCATGCATGAAAATGTGCATGCTTATTTGCTTTCTGATTCATAGCTGTGCAGAGTGAGTCCAATGACTCACTACTCCTACGCAGTAAATCTGATGTTCTTTATGCCTCTTACCACACATACACATATCACTTGCCTAATGTATATAGAGCAGATCTTAGATACATCAGCCTGTTTTTCCATATCTAAAACCGATCTGCACATATTGGGTATTTGTCTAAGATTTCCTGGTATACAGCAGCTCTATCATAGCTCATTAAAGGCTTCAGGAATTCCTAGGCAAATGGCTGAAGTTTTTCTAAACAGAATTTCTGACAGAAGGTGTTGCTAAGATGTACTAAATCCTGGAAGCACAAACGATGCTCACAGATTCAGATCAGAAATGTTATGAAAATCAGGAGTCATATTAAAATATGCAGTTCCCTTCAAAGGTGGCTCACAGTAGCGACTCTAGAAAAAATATCCAGAAAATGTTCAGTAGCTTCTACTAAGAGATGCTTCTGTGACAAAGACAGGTAAAAAGTATTGCAACTCTCTTGCATAATACCTGAAACACTAATTGTAAGTAAATTTTGGAAAGAAAGAAAGAATTAACAGTAGTTTAGGAGCTGGAAATAATTTTTCTTACAAAGTTACCATTCTTATATATCCAAAAATAACATAATGAAACACAATGATTGTTTAGCTGTTCCAAGATACAAACAATTTTTAGCATGTATTGTCCTTTAATCAGCATCTTTAATCTCATTTGACTTTAGCTTTCTCATGGAGGACCTCATTTTCCCTGCCTTAAGCCAGAGGTTTTATTATTCTCCATTAACTACCAGGACAATTATCACACATTTCAAAGTTTAATTTTTTTAAAATTGGCCTTGAAACCAATCTCTCATACACAAGAATATCAGCTGAATTAAATGCATTTCAAGTGATAATGTGCCTGTGAAGTGTGCAGAAATTACTCAGTCCAGAACTGCTATGTAGATTTCCACATGAAAAACTTCAAAAAGGAGAAAAAATAAACCAAGTGTTGATGAAAAAGAGATGTACTGAGGAAAAAAAGTCATCAGTCAAAACCAGAACTAGAGAAATAACATGATGAAGGAGTAATATTGATGCAGTGCCAACCACCCCTTGCAATGCCTTTGGCAAAACTGGTATCCC
>JANRGW010021002.1:0-34125 GCA_024733675.1 Psilopsiagon aymara
GGAGGTGTCCCTGCCCATGGCAGGGGGATTGGAACTAGATGATCTTAAGGTCCTTTCCAACCCTAACTATTCTATGAATCTGTGCTTTTACTGTGCTCACTATAAAGTGAAAGAAGCTTATGTCATACAAAAAGAAACAGAATAGATCAGAACTCTCTAACAGGATCAAGATGTTATATTAAATAAAATAAAAGCACAAAATTAGCAGCCTAATCCACTGTAGTCAAATTACATTTACTATATCATTTTAGAATCTTTATTTAACATGAAAGAAGGAATCCTCTGCTTACTAAGTAAGTTGCACCACTGACAGCCAGCAATCAATTAGAGGTCTAAACGAATCATAAACAATTTAACAAAGTTTTGGGTATTTTAATTGCTTATTTTTCTTTTTTATAATCACTTTCAAGCATAACTTCTGTCTTCCAAATGTCTGAACGTTGTGCATATTCTCATGGGAAATCTGAAGCCAAATTAAACTTTCAATTATAAATACAAACATCTGTGTTAGAAACATTTAAATTATATGATAATAAAAGATGAAGGATTTGTTGTTTATGTCTTTTTGTGTCTAAAAAAACAAAGCAGATATTCTTTACATGCTTTCTCCCTTCACATCCATCAATTAACTTTGAGTATTAATTGGTTCTTGTATGCTGAAAATAAAATAAGAACTAAAAGTGATATTTTGAAATAGAAGCATGACTGCCTGTATGTATTCTGAGCAAAATAAAATACCAGCTATCTGGTTCCATTCCTCCTCGGGGATTTATTTATCATCTATACCTATTGTTAACAAACATCTGCATCATTAAGAAAGTTTGGTTTAGAAATACAATCAAGAGGGTCATTTGTTAAATAGAATAGGAAATGTAACTCCTGCAGCACCAATTTATGGAGAAAAGGAAATTAGCATTTTGTGTTTCAAGAGACAAAAAGTGGAGGGGCTGTCAGAAGAGAATACGTTCAATACCTGGCTATGGTAACAGCAGGAAATCAGCATCTTTCAGTTCTTTTTCCTTTAAAATTTTCCAGTTTTTATCCACAATTCAGACATGATATATATTCAGACATGATATATAGGTGTTGGGTTATTATTAAATAAGAATAGCATGTCAAAAAAGAGTGAATGGGGGTGGGAAATATCAAGATCTGCCTGCAGCTAAGTTATATACTTTTTCTTTCATGGATAGTTCCAAATTGCAAGGTAGCATCATTTGGATGATAAAGTTCCTTTAGTACAGCTTCGTTGTGCTCTTTGAGATTTAGCAAAAGAAATCTTAGTCTGTTACTGACTCACTAGAGTTCCAAAGATAACAAAAAAAGGAGGTGATAGGAATAAAAAAACCCCCCTACAATTTAAAGATCCAAAATTCTCACAGATGCAGTTTCCTAAAAGTGAACACCCCATGTTCAATACTATGCCCAATGACGTTGCTTTACAAAGTAAATATCATATAACCAAGTGAAGTAAAAAGTTTGAAATCTCGTATCCAGGTACAAATAACCTATTTGTCTATGAATTACTGGAGTCTGTGTACCACACTCCCCTGTATACTGTAACATAATCTGACCACAGGTGGAGGAAATTTATGGTCTAAGTTTATTGATCAAGTAGTGTAGCATTACATTAACCAAATGATGACTTCCTGGATTATTCTTGACTATAATGAAAAGGTCTGGAAGCAGAGGAAATATTTTTTATAAATACAATGGAGTAAAGGGCATTCTGAAATTTAAAACTAAAGGAAACCTTAGCAAAACCATAAAATTTCAAGAATTAAAACCCTCTGTGCATGAAGTAATATATTTTGTTCAAAGTGAAGCAAATCCAAGATAGTTTCTTTCATTCTGCTAGTGGAAAAAACAAACAAGCTTAAACAACTTGAATTACAGCACTGCATCTGCACTACAATCTGTCCATGATATTTTTTATCCTTTTTTTTTTAATGTAAGTCTGAGATACAGCATTTGGTGTAGGTAACTTGAAATTAAAAAAAAAAAATATATATTAAATTGCAATTGAAAATGATTTTGCAGAGATGTAACCAGAAGTCTTTTGTCAGGACCCTCAAACACTGGGGAGCAGGATGCAGGCCCAAAAATGTTTCTGGCTGCTATAGACATCTTCTACTTCCCAGCATCCCAATGGCCTTCATGTAGCATTTGTGGTCACTTGGCAGACATTAAGTCAGACTTCTACTTGTTCATATAATAGTGGTAATGAACATATGCATTGTGTGTTGCTGTGCACCCTATTATGTGACTGTGAATTTCTAATTTATCAAACACTTTAGGTATATGCTTTTGATGTGCTTTTCATTGCATTACAAGGACAAGTCATTAAGCTCTCATTTAGCCTGTCAGTTCACTGGCTGTGATGAAACACAGGTTCCACCATATTAGAAACATAGAACAATATTACCACTAATACCATGGTTTAATGCAGACTCACTGTCTGAGAAGAAGTCATTGGAGCTAGCACAGAAGAATGCTTTTGCAGATATTGTCATTAGCAGGCAGCTAGGAAAGTATTGGCTGAGGAACTTTGCAAAGTATCTCTTATGCATACAGAAGGTGTATTTAACCATGTTACATACATAAACCGTTTTCTACTTTCTTTTTTTCCAGAACAAGAGGATGCATTCATTTAAATATAGATGAAACACAGTCATAGCTCCCATTAAAACTTCTGAAGATTATGTGTGAGAAGATACTTATATACAGATGTTACCATAGCCTGTTTTTGAAATAACGCATGTCAGCTCCAGCTATCTTCCTGTGAGCTATGAAAGACTATGTAGACATGGAGGTAGATCACCTGCAAATTGCTGTCTTAAAGCGCTTGCTAGTTGCCATGTTGAGTATGTAGAGTTATACAAGGTCCTGTGAGTCTGAAAGCATATGTTCCAGATAGTCCTGTTGCTGTGATTGTGGCTTTAAGTCTGCATAATTAGCATTTTCTGCTGTGTTTATGAGACAGAAAGCTACAGCTATAATTAGTTTGTATTATCCCTTAGCAATATCTATACACCCAGTTCAGAGCCTTAGACTTGCCTGAATAATGGAAGATAATACTAAAATAATTAGCCCCCTGATCTTGCATTAAACAGCATAACTTGAAAGCAGCTCATGACCTGATCCTTTTCTCACATGTATTCCAGTAACTAACAAATCAAACTTAATGTCATTGTGGAAAAAAATAGATAACATCTTTCTGCTCATGATACCTTTGTAAAGGTGGAGGGAAAAGATGAGTAGCAGAGGAGAATGACATCTCTGCAGGGTAATTAATTTTTCCTTTGCTAAAGAAGTCCTCTGCTTTCAAGTCTACATCATTATTTTCTACATTACCTACAACAGTTGGAATGGTTTTACTCTTTCTCTGCATTCTTTTCATTTGTTATTTATCGACAGATCATACTGGAATGTTAATAAAGATTATAATGACAAAAATAAGTTAAAAAATAATCATCTCTGATAAGTTGTCATTAATACTATGTCTATGTAATAAATACAAGTTAATAAAGCTATCTGGATTCTTTCCCACACTGCCAAGACTAGGCATGATCAAGCTTGTGTCTGTATGGCTACAGATTCTTCCCTCTCATAGCACATGTCAGGGTTCAAACGCTTTGAGAAAAGCCTGTGGCCTTTGCAGTTCCCTGGGCATTGTCTTGTGCCCACACTGCAAAGTGCTTGGAAGAGTTTCTTGGATATGTGACAAGAGGTCTTTGTAGCTACTTACATCATGTTCCTAGCACACAATGCATGACATCTGCTAGGGCATATGAAATGCTGGAAGAAAGCCTAAGAGACTGAGGTAGAGGGACTGAGACCTGGCATCATCTGGTCCTTATTGCCTGCAGGAATAATTGCTTGGCTTTCTCAGAGATGATGTTATCCCATCCCAGAAGTTATCCTGACAGACATCTAGCATGAAAGCACTGTGGGCAATGAAAGGGCAAGAAAAAATAAGGTACAAGCTGACAATATAAGAAAACCTACAACTAGAAGTAGCTGATGAAGTCATATGTAGGGTGAAAGCTTCTTTTCTTTGTGTTCTTATGTTTCTGTCTCAAAACCAGTAAGAAAACTGTTTAATGAAAGGAAGCAAATTTTGGCCAGCAAAATGCATCTAACTCCTTTCATTTTGGGGATTTATTCATCTTTTAAGGGTGATTAAACCACTGTGGGCTTGAACTTAATATTGAGAAAGATTTGGATGTTGGTTAGTCACCTTTGTAAAATGCATATCTATTTACTCATTTTGTGCCTAAGTGACCCTGGCATTTCTTTTCTCTTTTTTATCTGCTACCACTATTGATTATAAAATGTAATTTCATTATCACCTTGAGAGGTCTTTACTAAGTTGCTTTACTGCTTAATTTCTTCCTCCCCCAATGTTCTAATTTTGCTGTAGTTAACAGATTGACTTCAGTCTGAGTCTCACTTTGAATGTACTGTGATATAGGGACAAATCTTTCTGTGATTTATATGCTCTCCTTCAGGAAGTGAACTGTGATCACAAAGCATCTCTGAAGTTAGGTTGCAGACAGACTCTGAGATGCGGACTGGCACTACAGTAGGTGATCACATCTGAACACTTCATATCACTGGCACCAACAAATGCCCTCCCCTGATCTCAGTAACCATTGTCATTAAACCTTTGAGCAGGCAATCAGCTGAAAAGCTGTGGGTGGAGGATGTAGATCTCTTTTCTTCCCTACTCTTTAACCGTTTAAGTATTGCTAGAGAATTTCCTCTAGTGGAAGCTGCTATGCAATACGAAAATGAAGAATACCCCATTCTACAGCAGAATTGCTCTAAGCTTTGAATCCTTTTATCACAGATGAATGCTTTGTCTGATCTCCTTCTAGTCATGTCCTCCAATTCCACGCTGACAGTTCACATGCAGCAGATCTTTTCCTTTTGGCACCTTGCTGGAGAAGGTACCCAGTCCCAGAGCTTTTATCTACTCTAGAGGCAGGGGAAAACAAATGCATGTAATACTGTGGCTGTTGCTGGGAGAACAAGACAAATGGAGGCATATAGGACATGAAGATTTGTTTCAGAAATACTTTATTATTACATTGTTGTTGCTGTTGTTGTTTTTATACCGCTTTGGTTGTTATTGTTGTTATTATTATTTTTAGTATTAGTATTTCTCTTCATTTTTTCACCAGAAAATGTGATTCTTCTTCTTACTAATGTTGCAGTAAATTTCAATTTTATTTTTATTTCACAATAAGAATCATTTTTGGAAAGACAGATTGCCTTGGAAAGGCCGCCAAAGCATAGTTGTTGCCTTTCCAGTTTTATGGAGAACCTACAATAACAACTCTGCAACCTCTTGCTTACTTTATTTTGAAAATCTTAACAGTTTTTGACAGGGCAAGATCAGGGGAAATAAAAAAAGTCACAGTTTGGGGAGAGGCCTGTACCTGCAACCTCAGGTGAGCTAGATACTTCCCTGATTTGTCCCAGCTTCAACTTCGTTGTTTTTTTTTTATGAGACTGGAAAACATCAGCTCTTTCCTCAGCTATAGACACCTTTTCAAAATGATTTTTTAAGAAACTTTCATTCTATGAATCACTGCAGTTAAATGTTCACGATATTCTTTCTTCACCTGGAAGTGCTCCGTTTAGTAAAACCCTAAAACCACAGCACAGCAATATAGAAAATATAAACGCAAAAAAGATGTACAGTGATGCATGAAGTCTATATGCAGTGACATTGAACATTTTCTGCATTATAAGCATTATAGCATTGTCTTCAGCATAAGAAAAACTAATGTATCAACCTTAAGCAAATACTTCATGAGTTCTATAAATTACAAACTCACTGTGACTTCTGATTTTGAGTCTCCTTTTTGAGTCAGAATTTTCAACATGAAGCCCACAGCCATTTGGGACACAGTTATTAAGCAAAAACAATTAAAAGGCAAACACAATAATCATGCAGTCACGGATGGCTATCCCCAGAGGAAGTTTTTCCTTCTTTAGACATCTAATTCTGTGTGTAATTACCCACAAAGATGTTATCCACCTCTTCTTCCCAGCTGGGCAGGTAGCCTGTCACATTCCCCTGAGAATTGTCTCACCTCCCTAGAGAAATTTCATTGAAAGAGAAGTATTATTAATTTAAATGTTTAGTGCCACTGAAATAATAATTACTCAGAAAGAAAATAGTACATTATCTAATTTACTAATACTTTCATATTATGGCCAATTTTATTATCAAACATCTGCTTAACTGAATAAATTTATTCTCTTGAAATATCTATTTATCTTCTCAGCTTATTAATAATGTTCATTCCTGCCCTTGAAATGAACCACACACTGCCAATTAGTTTAGAAAACATGTTGCTGTTCAGGCATATGTAAACATAATAGCTGATTTCCTCACATACTGAATATCTCTTTGTTTCTGTCTCTTTCATATACACAGTGTGTACATATGTATACGCATATTTATATGCACTCATGTATTCTAAGTACTGGATATCAAGAAAATACTTGTTATTTTATTTTTCATATGGTCTTAAATAACAGTATTTTATGTGTTTAGAATGATGGATAATAAACGCAATCCATAAAAGTACAGTGTTGCGATAAACGGAATGATTATTGTTTAATCTGGAGAAATTGATGTCACACAATGCAGAAAAACATATATTATCATTATTATTAAATCTTCTTTAAATGACTTCTTTATACAGCAGTTTTCATGCAAAAAATGTAAGTCTATATTTGGAAGCAATGTGGAGTGTACAATGAACCCCCCACTACAGCCAGTTGAACTGCATTACACAGAGACAGATTCCCTTATACTGAGAACCCATCTGACCTACTTAAAACTCATTTACCATGATGCAAAGGATGCCTAAAGTATTCTGACTTGAAAAATGACAAGTAACATAGAACATTTTACAGTCCTGTACTCTCATCTTTTAGCTCATGTGCTTTTGTTGGTTGAACCTTAAAACAGAGCTGCATTATTAGTTACATATTATTACATCAAATAATACAAATGTAGATTTAACATATAAAGCCCATTAAGGTTAAAAGTGAGGGGAAACGAATATTGTTAAGTGAATATGAATATGGCATTGTAATGGAAAGTCCCTAATTTTTTTTGCATCTGTGGACAATAAGAGTAAGATTGTTCTTCTAAATGCTGGGAACTAAAGCACAAAAAGAGCAGACCATCACTGAGATGTGAAGTAACAGAATATAGGAGCTTTTATAGTGAAATATTGATTTTCAAAACAAAAAATAATGCACTTTGATATATTTTTAGAAATAAACATTAAGAATATTTCTTTCTTTCCAGGTTATGCCATCCAGTGTGAGAGTGTGCTTTGAAAGTATAAATTGAAAGTTCTTCACTGAAGTCGTTTTCCCATCCTCAATACTTCGAATCATCTATAGACATCAGTAGACATTTCACTCACAATCCCAAATCTAAATAGAATTATTTTTTCCTTTAAAAAAAAAAAAAAAAAAAAAAAAAAATTATCTTAGGACTTTTAGCAATGGGAAACATTGAAACTTTCACTTATGCCACCAGTTTTTAATTTTGACAGGTCTTAATCATAACTGTTATGTATGGATCACAGTTTTTCCTCTTTCAGATGGATATGATAGCTCTTGAAGAAAGTTTAAATCAATCATCTTAACAGTAATGAAAGTAATTTAGATTCAGACATCCAAAACAGAAACAGAGACATGCAAGAACAGCTTGTGAAGTTTATTAGGGATTGCTACCCTGCTTGGCAGAAGGAGATGTATTTGTGAGAATTATAAAGACTGTAATTTTGCCTTTGTAAATAAATGATATAAGACAAATAACTGGCTGCAGCATGCATCCTGGAAAAGATGTATCCATTTTGCCTGGCTCTCTTAAGAGCTGATCTTGCAGCTGTGAGAAGCTGACAGTAGTACAAGCAGTGTTTAAATTAACGGGAAGGGCGTGGGAGGGAGCATAAGGACTACAGAAGAATCCATTTGCTGGAAATTACAAATTCTATGATTCTACTCAAGCTATTACTGGAACAACCCATTCTTACAGACATTCACAGTCTTTAAAACATGTAATTTTATCACTATTTACCATTCTAGTTTGCCTATTTGTATTTAGCATCCTTTTTGTGATTCCCTTTTGGCAGAATGAGTGAATGTCAGTTTTCATTTTGAATTTCTGGCCCCTGTAATGAGTATGATACTTATGAATAATCACAATTGCTCTCTCTTTCATTCATTCTTGCTAAGACTGTTCTACTTTGTTTATATTAATGAATATTCATTAGGTCAGAGAAAGAGACTAACATTTTAGTTTACTAGTAATGGCACTTACCTTGAATATAGAAGATGCAGGTTCAGAGTTACTGTTTAAAATCAGACAGATCAGGAAGACAAACTCCAGTTTTCCAGGTGAGTCATACTTACACCCTTTGGTTAGTGATGGGTTAGGTTAACTCTTGTTGCCCGCCTTTTTCTAACCAAAGCTTAATTTTTGAACTGCAAAATATTTCTGGGAAAAATTGTGTTGGAATTTGAAGATATACTGTGTAGAGTTCTAGCTTTTGATGTGATTCTTTGTCTGAAAAAAACCCACACTAAAAAATTGCTCACCAGCACTTTAATTCTTCTATCATCCTTTTACAAGATCTTTTTATGTTAATTTTTTTTTCTACCACCCTCTAGAGGTAGACTGTATCTTAGATTATTCCTGTAGTAGGTTTTTAATTAGTACTCAACAAAAAAGAAAACATACTATGTAAAATTTTTGGTATTACATGTTATTTAATTTTCTGTAGAGAAATAGACCACCTGAAGAAACATTTCCATGGTAGCCCAGCTCATTCATTTATTCGGTTCTCAAAGGTATATCTACGTCTTAGCCCTTAACAGTTTATCTACTTCTTTGTCTGGTGCTCATCTGAAATGGTTTTTTCCTAGTATTTGTTTAAAACCACCCATGAAATATCCCCTTGTTAAGCATGTCCAGTATATACTTTAGGAAATGGAAAACTTTGCTGAGATTATCTTCTGTGGAAAGATAGCTTTACACTTAAACATGAGAAAAGAAAGGATAAAGACCTATTTGCAGAGATTTTTTCTGGATGTCATTGTGAGGATTCTCAAAATTAGGAAAGAGTTTGTTGTCATTCTTCTCATATTCCCCAACGTTATGCACTTCCCTAGCTTCTGAAAGATACACAGAAAGGCACACATCCATTTCTTGTAGATGTATTTTCTTTTATTCTTGCTAATATTCTTCATTGTATGAAATTTTACTTAAGCTGAGACAGTAAAGTACTTTTATGTCCCTCCTGTAAAGTTGTTTTAAATTAGATTTCTCTTGAGCTCTGTATGCATTTTAATCTTGGGAGTATTTCTGTTTTTTTTTTTTTTTTTTTTTTTTTAATTAGAAAGAAAACTACTGAAGCATTATTCTATCAACTTCTGAAAATTAGAAAAAAGAGTCAGGGTTGTTTTACACAATCTGATTTGTTGCTATTCAAGACTCATGAGCAAGCACTGTAATATTTAAAGTACTTGGTATTCTTCTCTACTTTCTTTTGAAATAACATTTTCAGTTTTACTGTATAAGAAGATTTGGGTTTGTTGCGCATTAACATTAAAGCTCAGAACACGATCATGAAAATACCAATCCTAGAAGGTTGTGTGGTTCAGTTGCCTTAAATGCCTACTTCTCCTGCCCCTCTCAGAACTCATTTGTTCAAACATTTATGAGGTGTTAGAATGCCTATTTTAAGTGTAGAGACAACTCTGCTCCTAGTTAGATAAGCATAGTTCCTATTGCAGTTTATAAAAACTTTGCTAGGACAAGAAAAAGGCACAATCATCTTTCAAAAGTATATTTTACTTCAATCCCAAATGCACACTCAAGATTGTTCTTGAGTGTTCAGGTCTCAGAGCCTCTTTAGTCCTTCAATAGAATTCTTAGCTAGATCCAGTGCATAGGGGTATTATATGAAGATGCACATTTAGAAAACTTAAGAATGCTCATGTCTATATAAAATTCTCTCCCTATACCATTTTCCCCAACATGACAGAATTAGTACTTATTTAATCTAATTGACTGTGTCCTTTTCTAATTGATTTATTATATATTCTGCAGTCATTGAAAAACAAGAGTTTTGGATGGTCTGTAGAGGCATATTTCAAATCTACAGTATTAGTATGTAGCATGCAAACTTTACAAAAATATATCTGGTACCAAACCCCAATTCTTACCCTTTATATCTTTCAGGAGTTTTTTAATTTTTTTCTTTCCTTATGTAGTTATCTAACCAATAGTAATGTTCTTCCTTATGGCATGTTTGTATAAGCAAATGTACACACAAAAAAACTGTGTATTATCGTGGAAACTTATGCTATCATCCACATCAGGCATCCTGCAAGATCAAGCATTTTAATTTCCTTTCTTGAGACTTAACCACTGAGAATTGCCCACCGAGGGTGAGTGAAACCTTCACAACAGCTTGAACATGTGTCCCAACGAAAGTAAAATTATCACTGATAAGGAAAATCCTCTTGATAAATTACTTATATGGATTCCTTTATTCCTCAAAAGCCATTTTTTAAATATGTTTAGTAAATCATTGACTTTGATTTTTATACTTCTGTGTTTTCCTAGTCATAGTTTTAGTTTTCCATTTTTGCTTATCAAAATATACGTCTTCCTTCATCAATCAGTGGCCACACTTAGTGGTCACAGGGAACATGCTGTGCCATCAGAACATGCTGGCAGGCAGGAGAAGTTAAACCTACTTAATTCGAGCTTAATATCAATTAAAACTGAAGCCATCAAAAAGAAAGAAGTGTGAAGCTGCCTGCAGTATGTTACCCTCTCAGTACTGTGCTCATTGGCCAACAGCAGCTGGGTGTTTGAACAGGATGCTTATTTTCTTCTGGTTTTCATAATATTAGAATACAGTAAATGATAATACTTGAGATACTGTATAATTCAAAATGGGTTTATATGGACATTAAAATTAGAAGCAGAAAATACTGAAAAAAATCCATTGAATTTGTACTCAACAAATATCTTTTCATAGTTAGCTGTAATAACTTGCTAAACCAAAACCTCAAAAGAATGTTAAGGAACTGTTGAATACACTGCTAGAATAAGGCAAATCTCTGCTGAAGTGAATCAGGAGTAATTGCAGAGATACCTTCTCTGTAATACAAGAGTGAAAAATACAGACATTTAAAATAAAAAGCTTAAGATGATACTAGGGGTGAGATTTACTTCAAATTGAAAGGCAAATATTAATCTAAACTTTTAGTGCAGTTTGGGGTGATTTTGATTGTCCTGATTGGCGTTCAGATTCACTTACAGAAAGGTATAAGTTACCTTCCAGTTCTGTGTCATGTCCTCAAAGGACACTTGATACTTGTGTGGGAACAATTTGAATTGAACACCTAACCTTCATTTACTTTAATGAGAGTTTGGACACTAACTGGGCTAAAGCCTCCATCCCCGTAGTTAACCTGAACTTGGGATGAAAATCAGAAATATTCAACTATTACAAAAATTAAGATACTTGATGAATAGGACAAAACCAGAATGGGACTCACTTCCAGGCTGCTTTTAAATCTACTTACTGTCTTTACAGTAATTCAGTTGACCTTCTTTCCACAATCACTGTCATCTTAGAGAAGGAGGTGATCAGCTTGGGTAGATTTGATCGGTCTTGGTAGGTTTTCAGGGATGCCTTCTTCTCTCATTCAGTTTAGGAAGTTATGGCTGTTATACTGAACTGCATTTTTTGTACTAACAATTATATTTCACAGTGATGATACACATTAATGCTCTAAATTAGGCTCACTGCATTCTTTTTGTACATATATATGTGCACACGCAAGTGTCCTTGTGTATTTTCAAAAGACTGTGCATATATATAAAAATGCATATCCATATGTAAACAGTATAAAATATGACTTTGTTAACATGCCATAATTGCCTCTTCATCATATTAGATTTAATAACATCCCTACCACTAGAAATTAGAAAATAACAAATTTAATATATGTATATGAGTACAAACTGAATTCTGTGCTTTTAGCACCTGATTATGCAGCATAATTTCGAAATATGTCAAATAACCACTTACATGCATAATATGATGTCTTCTGTTTGTGAATGTAAACCTTGTGAGTACTTTTAAATAGGAGTAATCTGTGTAAGCCCCAAACTCAAACACTTAGTCTATTTTAGTGACAATAAAATGAGTGTTAAATTTTTCATCCCATTTTTTTGTTACACTAAAATAAATATATTACACTTTTAAATCTTCCATTTATTATTAGTCCATAGGCTACCCAATGGTCTCCTAAGTTTTGATAAAATGCACCAGAAATTTATGGCCCCAGTATGCTTTTTGTCTTACTTTCCAGAATTTCTCCTGAGTCCCCACAATCTGACTTTTCCCTATTGCCTTAAGTCACATCCTTGCCTTGCTCTTCAAAAAAAAAACCAACCAAAAAAAACCAAACCAACAAGCCAAAACCAGAACAAAAGAGAATTTGGGAGGGGCAACTGCCTCATTTGTTTGATATAAAATGTCGTAAATGTTGGGTTCAAATTTATTGTGTTTGTACAGGCCCAGAGGCGTTTTTGTTGTTTTTGCTGTTGTTTTTGTTTCTGTTGCTGTTGTTGGTTTTGGGATTTTTGCTTCTGTTCTTGCACTGTGTAAGTGAGCCAAAGGGCAAAATCTCATTAATTACTTTTTTCTCTGTGGCCATAACTAAGGGTCAGTATGCCTTCCTGAGTCCCTGAGGGACAGCAGATTTCAAGACAATCTGAATTAATATGTTATTATCTGATTAGATAGAAGACTTGACCTTGATACAGAGAGGTGGTTTCATGCTCGACTATAGCAAAGCAGACACTTCACTGTAATTTTCTTGTAGAAATACACAGCAATTCAGAACTTGAAATAAATTATTAAAGGTGTTTGATCCCTAAAGTTATGTAACTCACCACCACCTCCCAACATCATTCACCATTCAGCACATAGTTTAATATACTTAAACAATGCAATAAATTGTGGCAATTTATTATGGTCATTACCAAAAACTGTTTTAAAATTCAAATATAATCTCATTCTTGCTAATTTAAGCAAAACCAAACCGAAACACAAAACTAAAACCAGAAATAAAAATAAAATAAAACCAGGATATTTTTTAAAATGATACTTGACAATTTTTTAAACAGACACAAAAATAATATTAAATGATTACCCAATTATTAAATTTTCCAATAATTAGCCAAGTTTTTCTAACAGTTCTTCATATTTTCTTTTCCCAGAAGATGAATAGGTTGCTAAGCTTGTCATAGTAAAAATAAAGCATTGCTCTATCCCCTCAGCTTTTGCAAAAAGTTGAAGCTGTCGCTTTTTTCACAAAGAAGAAAGATGCTTTTTTCTCCTCCTTTCCAAAATAGTAGAGGAAACTAACTGAAACAAAAGGAGAAGATTTAAAATCTGTTGTCTATCAACTATCTAGTGATCAAGGAGATTGTTTTCTTCTACTGAAGAATCATGCCTTATAAGGAGTCATTTTTAATCAAGAAAGTAGATGACTCAGATTTTGACAGATGAGGTGCTTTATATTTTTATGCCAGTATTTTCTTAATATAAAATGATTAGGTACATACCATATTGATTTGGAGCCCTGCTATTGTAAAGATTTATGTATGTGCTTCAAGCTCTCCAAGTTGTCTCAATGATTTTGGTGGGAGTATTTAGAATGCATACAATGAGACATACAAGATCACCTCCGGGATAGTACTTCCCATTGTTTCTACCAGCTTCCAACACTGCTGTAGCTTTTGATTTCTGCTCATTCTTAAAACTTGTTTCTCTTGTAGATTTTTTCAAAATTTGCTTTACAAAGAAGTCCTTCACCACTGC
The DNA here is from genome assembly GCA_024733675.1 of Psilopsiagon aymara. Lineage (NCBI taxonomy): Eukaryota > Metazoa > Chordata > Aves > Psittaciformes > Psittacidae > Psilopsiagon > Psilopsiagon aymara. The sequence goes on from JANRGW010021002.1 coordinate 13,950, forward strand.
TAAGTCACTAACAAATAATCTGCCTTTACATTTCCAGATATTACTTCCAAAGAGAACACAAAGTGTAAGAAAGCAACAGCATAAATATATCCTACAGAGAGAGTATTTGACCCTGAGGTTTTAAGCTTTCACTGTAACAGAATAAAACTAATTTTTCCTGCTTTCTTTTCAAACAGCCACTGGATTGCACATGGCCATTTTCAAAATGCTCAGCAACATCATATAAAAACAAACAAGTGTGCTGTTTGTAATTAATTAAAGGCTGTACTTTATAGCAGAGCATACATGTGCATACATGTTCATATATCTGTATATATTAGTCACAATTTATTCAGTGTAAAGCAGTATGGTGATTACTGAATTTCAGTCACTCAACTTGAGCTGTTTCAGGAGATGAGCATTAATTATTACCAGGAAATAGTAACACAAGTGCAATAGCAAAATAAACTATTGATGGGTCCTAAATTTCTCACCCTTATCAGATTTAGGGCAAACCCCCCTTTCTACTACTTTCCAAATAAGTCACTAAACTTATTAAATTTAATAATTAAAAATTAAATGTTCTGACATTTTTTGAACATTACTCTGTATTGAAGTTGCCAGTCACAATCAATGAATATGCACTATTTATTTAAACATGTAGATTTGTGGAGATGAATAAATAATATGTCAGCAGATCTTAGTTCTTTGTAGTATCTGCTTGTATTTGAGTGGCTGCCAACTGTGCCAGGCCTTGATATGTGCTTTCTAGAGACTTACTGTGACAAAGCAAGGAAGAAATAGCAAACATCTTTACCACTTCAGTCAGCTTGGTCACAGAAAACATTTCAGTCTAGAATTCTCTTTAGTCAATCACATCAGTTAATCATGTCAAACACAGGGAAGCAAAATACATATTCTGTGGAATTAAGGAGGTGTACTAGAAATTATAAACCATAATATTCTATGAATTTTCTATATGTAATTATTTATTGAAATACAATGCTATAATTAAGACAGTGTTGTGAAGCTCTTTCTGAAACATATTTCCATACAATTCTAGAATTGCCATGTTTATGCTTAAACAAAAATTCATAATTGACACTTTGCTTCTGTGTTGGTGCAATTCTTTTTTGCTTGCAATAAAATCTAATATTAGATATGTTTCTATGATTCCCTTTAAACCACTAGAAGCATTGCATGTATTGTAAGAGCCAACTTTGTGCCAGATTTAAGCCTATGGATTTGGTTTTGCATTTGTTAATGCTGCTACTGCCAAAGCACAAGCTGCTGTCAACTGTGTGTTACCCTTACCAAACAGTCTTCAGAAATAACAAGTAATAGGCTTAACCATACTGTTATCAAAGTCAATATTAAATCATTACCAATGTAATTATGGGTAGGATTAAATCCAAAAACCCAAAGAAGCCTTCCTGGATTTTCCCTTTTTAAAATGTGTTTGTGTTTAATTTTGAAATAGTGTTTTCTAAATTAGAGACAAATACGGGACTTATTTTCCTACCAGATAAACATTAAAAAGGAGGTGCTATAAGTCATCACATATTTTTTATAATGCAAGGAATATGCGACTCTACATAGAAATGTTAGCATAAAGAAGAATAAAAGATGTATCTTCTCTGGGTTTAACTATCTAACTTTAATCAACACAAAAAGATAAGAGGAGGGCAGATTGCCCCATTAGCATAGTTCAAAATTTTAAGACTTTCTTTCACCAGTCAATTTATATTTTGGGAAGATGCATATTTTCATTGCAAGAAACAAGAAATATGACTTACAAAGGTCTACTTCCAAAGTAAAGAGTCATATTATCACATAAGCTTATTAGAAAAAGAAAATTTATATAGTGACAAGGAGATCTTGTTACTCCTCCCAGACCAGTAAGGTCCCATGGAATTCCCAGGTACCATAATCCTTAGAATTGGAAAGTTAATTTCTTTGTTACTTTTATCATTATCATCTTCTTCTTCATCATCTTCTGCTTTTGCTTCTTATTCTTATTCTTGTTCTTGTTCTTCTTTCTTCTTGTTCTCGTTCTTGTTCTCATTCTAATACAATTGCCATCAAGTGTTCCTCATCTGTTCAAATGTTCTACAACTGATGTCCAGCCTCCTCATTCAGTTGCATTTACAAGAAACAGAAGTGTGGAATTTTGCATATATTTTTACAGAAATACTTTATATTTTTACAGAATTTCCTCTTAATCTTTGTTTCCAGTCTTTTTCTTACATCTGCCAAGACCTCTTTGCGTTGTAATCTTTTCCTCCAGCATTGCTACTATCCTTCCTAGTCTGTTTCCACCTAGAAATTTAATACAACAGAAACCAAATCTAACAGACACCACCAGCAAAGTAAGAACCATAAGCAGCAACACTCAATGCATCTTTCAGTTTTTTAGTGAATGATTAGAAACTTTTCTCTGTTTCCCTCACTTGTTTACAAGGCTTAACATAGAACAGATCTGAAATTCAAAATATGTGATAACTGTTTCTTGTCTGCTTAAAAGATTTGTTGCCTTGTCATGAAGGGAAATTAACTTGGCATAATTTGTTCTTGACAAAGTATGTTGATATTATTTATCTCCTTGTTATTGCTGTATACTAAAATTTATTTTCTCAGTTGTCTGACAAAAAGTCTTTTTATCTGAACTTGGTAGTGTAATGGGCTGTGGCAGATGTCCCCACACCGTTACTCTACAATTTCCTCATTGTTTTATTGTTTTACATTTATCACCGCTACTGACAAATGCAAAGTAAAGCATAAGTAAAAGCCGTGCTCAAGTTATGGAACATTTAATATTACCCCATAAGAATCTTATATATACTTTCTGTTATTGTTTTCCTAATAACATGCAGTGCTTCTTAGGAAATCCTCCTTATTTTTATGTTGTATAACACATACTATATGAAGATGCAGAGATTTGAAGTTACTTGCAGAACTGTTTGGAATATAGCAGTGGTCATATGAAATACTCTCATATGAAGGACGGGGATTCATCTCACTTAATTACAGAATTTAAAAAAACGTGTCAGCTAGGCTCCCTCTATAGGCATTGGGGAGAGAGAGGTGTCGCTTAAGAGATTTGTCACTTTCAGGTTTACACTTCGATTGCCTCTTTCTACTGACCAGGGAAGAAATTTTTATATAATATTTGATGAAAAGGTCAGGGAAATGAATGCCAAGATGTAGTATGAAAGGTAGAACTTATCTCAGTTGATGCAAGATCTAACTGTTGATTGTAACTAGATATACCAGTCATTCCTAGCCTTCATGTGACATTTTGAAGGAACTTATAAGGTTTCAACAACTTTTATTAAACTCATAAAAATATCCTTTGACAAAATAAAAATGCAGAAATTCTTGACATAGAATGACGACAAATTTTTTGGTAACTCATTAAGAAAATGAGGTGTGGAGTCAATTCTTAAAATACTCAGAAAACTGGAACAAAATTTGTCATTGGTTATTGTAACTGCATGTGGTTTTTTGTACCCTATGCTGGAAATTTGCTTTTATATTTGCAATTCAAATTTTTTTCTCCATTCATGTGTTTGCATTTTAAAGCATCTGTCCCTGATTGAAGAACTTTGACCTTGGAATGTCAATATTAGTAAACTGCATGGACTTAAATATATGTTTTTTATACATCACTACAAAAAAAATATTGTCTATGTTCCTTAAAGGGTTTCACATTTATTTCATTGCTTTAGAATGAAGGATTGAAACAGCCTTCATCTTCTCCATGGCACCATTCATTTGTGTTCAGTAATAATCTGAAGCAATTTTGAGGGAATCATGCAAATACTCTTAATCATGACTTGTAATTCTCTCCAACATGCTGTCACATTGCATTCCAAGAATGAAACAGGAATGGAAAATACTGTACCTAGAGTTGCTTGTATGGGACAAGAAACAGGATTTCCTTTTAAGAATGTTGGTTCAACACAGCTGTTTGTAGTATAATTTGACTCGGTTGTCAGGGCTGGACATAGAAGAATTCTGTTAAAATGAATACTGTAAGACCATGTTTTAAAATAAAAGTGCAGTGTATTTTGAATCTAGTGTTTTAGAAATCTTTTTCCTAGAGGGGAATGTGGGAGTCTTAAATACCCACCAGCCTTTAATTCAAGATCCCCTTTTATGCTATGCCAGACCTCTCTGTTCCTGTTTTTTGCTGCATTTAGTTTTGTAAAACTGACGTCGTCTTATTAATAAATTATAAAAAGTCAGAAACAGAGGAAAAAAGCTATTAAAACATTTATGCTACATGAAACTTACACAGTAAGTATATAGTAGCATCACAGAGTTCTGTTTCACAGTGATTTTTTAAGGTTCTGCCACTAGAAGTTTGAGAGATATTTTCTAACAAGTAGTCCTGTATTTAAAGATTTTTGGTACATTCAACTATCTGCTCTCCACTAGCTTGTGGAACAATTGCAATCTGTAGCCTTACTTAGAGAATACAAATAGAAATGTTACCCATGCATCTGATATGCACAATACTCATTATCACAGTTTAAACCCAGCCAGCAACTAAATGCCACGCTTGTTCATCGCTGCCTTTCCCCCACCCCCAGGATGGAATGGGAAGAGAATCAAAGGAATGTAATCTCCATGGGTTCAGATAACAGCAGTTTAATAACAAAAGTACAATACACTACTACTAATAATAATAATGATAAGGGAAATAGCAAGGAGAGATAAAACTAAAAGGGAAAAGAAAAGAAAACACAACAAACACAAGTGATGCACAATGCAACGGCTCACCACCTGCTGACTGATACCCAGTCTGACCTAAGCAACAATCCATCCCTTCTGGGTGACTTCCCCGAGTTTATACACAGGGCATGACATGGTGTAGTTTGGAGTACCCCTTTGGCTAGTTTGGGTCAGGTATCCTGCCTCTGCTCCCCTACAGCTTCTTGTGCTCCTCCTCACTGGCAAAGCATGAGACACTGAAAAGTCCTTGGTCAGGATAAGCGCTATTTAGCAGCAACTAAAATAACAGTGTGCTATCAGCATTATTCCCAAACTAAAGCCAAAAAACAGCACTGTCCCAACTACTAGGGAGAAAGTTAACTCCATCACAAAGGAAACCAGGACAATGGGTTTTGATACTTGTAATAGAAAATGCTTAAATTACATAGTCTTCAAAGTATGCTTACACCTACTTTATTCAGTTTTAAAAACTGTTTTTTAAAGTTTGAGACAACATATATTTGTTGTTGCAAGTAAGTGCTTCAACAGTTTGGTTTATGAATATCTATTAAGGACTTAATTCTCTTCTTGTATAGTTGTTTCCACCTGTGTGAAACAGGTATCAACTGCTATCCCTCTGACTAGGAAGTACATTGCACAAAAGCCACACCAGCAGAACAAAGGCACATATTACTGGTATGAGATCTGTTAAGTGAAACCACATCCTGGAACAAACTACTGTTGGCTATGGCTAAAGGTGTCAAAATGTAGTTCGCTCTGACCTTATGATTCTCTTTGTGCAGGTTTCCATTTACTTTTCAAACCCAGATCGTAGAGTCATAGAATCACAGAAAGGTTATGAGGTTGGAAAGGACTTTAAGATCATCTGGTTCCAGCTCCTCCGTCATGGGCAGGGACACCTCACACTAGACCATGTTGACCAAGATTTTGTTCAACCAGTCAGAGACTATAGGCAAGTCTGGACTACATTTTTTACAGTGCTACTGACCAAGACATAATCCATAACAGGAAGGTATTATCTATTTTCCCTTCAAAGACCCCTTGACCCAGTTTTGCAGCCTTTATTTATAATCTTAGAGACCTTTGCCTTTATAAGGAGCAAAGAATTGAAGATGTTTATTTAGGTCCAGCAAAAGACAAACTTTACTTCTAAGACAACTTCTCTTATTTGTTTATTTATTTATTTATTTATTTTTCTGGAGGAATATTAACTGAAGCATTTTTTATTTAAAAATGTTAATTACCTATTTACTGATCTTAAATTCAGGTTGATGACTAACAGGTTCCAAAATTTTTCCAAAATTTTACTTGGAAAGCTGGTATCTGAATAAAAATATGGATCTTCTACTTGCCAAGAAAAGAAAGTGTCATACTTCAGCTAGGCAACTATTTTACCAGCAGTGTACTTAAACATTTTACTGTTGTATATTCCATATCTATGACTTCAAGTTATCTTTAGAAGCATCTACTATTCAACATCTATAACACTTATCTCTATGCATGGTAGTAAACCAAAAAGTTCTCCTTAGGTAATGGTTTCTCTTCTCCTGGTTTTATACAGGCTATCTGAAGACGGTGGTTATCAGAATGCAGTTTTTCAAGGAAGAATACACTTTTTAAATGGTGGAGCTACCTCTTATGTTAAGCACACAAAACCATGAAATTCTAAATGAAGAAGAGCAAAGGAAAAATATCAGCTGTACCAGAGCACAGCCAATGCTTACTTATTTAAAAACATTAACTCGTCTATGTGGAAAAAGGGTGAAATATATCAAACTCAAAAGCTTTTGAGGTTTTAAGTAAGAATAAATTACTTGAGAGGGAGCATTTGATTATGTTAGTAAAAACATATTATTATGTTCTTGTATGAAAAAATGGTTAGGACACCATCAATATCTGGCTTCACAATTTTGTTGGATTTTTTTTTTCACTAAATATTTTTTCCTTTTTATATTTGTGAAGTTAGGAGATGCAAAAAGTCAGTTTATGACAAAGGTTATAAGAAAAGAACAGCGAGTTAAATTTTCTAGAAATATAAAAACATTCAGGCTTGCAACAGGATGATTCTATAATCAAGAATTTCTTTTCCCTAAATGCTCTCTCCTAAACAGCTCATATGGCAGGAAGGAAAAGAGACTTTCTTCTGCTTGTCATCTTTGCAGGCTTTTAGAAGAAATGATGAAGTAATGCTCATTCCAAACATTTAACAGTGTCTAGAGCTCATTTGCAACACTTCATTTCTAAAGTCAACCCAGCTCTCAGATGCCTTGATTACTTTTCAGCACAACTCCTGACAGTTTTCATTGCAGCCATGGATCAAGAATCTCTACTACCTGCATACTTTGGAAGACTAAAACAAATAAATTCTCTGTCTCTTTTTAGTCAGCCTTACAAAAATGCACTTTAAATATATGTTTCTTAGTGGGGCCTGTTTCCATGGAAGATTTTGACTATCAAACCTCACCAATTTAAAAAATTAAAAAAAAAACAAAAAAGAAAAAGCCAGAAGTTTGAAATAAAAAAGGAATGGTACAGACTTTATAGTTTTGCTGAAATAAAAGAACCAATATCTTTTTAAAAAGGGAGAAGTGTTAGATGTCTGTACATGCTTGTGTTTAGACATAAATCTGTGCATAATTTTCAGTTACATTGAAATCATTGTTGTTATCTAAGCTGATGATAAAGACTTGAGTTGAGGCAACAGTTAACAGAAAGTTGGAAAGTGGAAGTTTGAACAAGAACTACTGGCCAAGTCGTGAACAAAATTAAGAAATATGGTGCTTGATCTAGGTGGGGATGGTGTATAAGCAAAGGTTTTTCTTGTTATTGTGGAAATAATAAAAGGAAACATTTTAGAATGAACTAAAGGCCTTTAAGATTTTCTCATGCTGATTATTATAATTAGATTGTTATACTTTCTAGATAAAGCTAGGTACACAAATGAGTAACCAAATTCTTCAACAACCTTTTTCATACCCTTAAGAACCAGATTGCATTACTTGAAACAATTGTTACTAGTCTTACATCTCAATAGCTGCTTATTTTCATATCCTTGCAGGCATTATAGATAATGTTTCTTTTAATTGTTTCTAAATGCAAAATACACAAACATAAGAAAAAGCATTAAAATGACAATAGTTATTTGTTCCTTCCCCCAATAAAAAGAAAAAAAAAGATAATTTAAGTGCTGTTTGCAATGAGTAACTGGTTATGCTAAGTGGTTGTTAGAAAGCTGAATGACAGATGAGTGAATGAATGCAAGAAGCAGGTGATGATAATTTAAGTAATCTGCATATACTATTGTTAGACACTGAGAGTCTTATTGAGCAGAAATATAACCTAGGTCTGAGAAATCTTGTATGGCTTCACAGTGCACTCTAAAGCAGAATGACCACTTTAGCAAGAACATGCAACAAAGCTAACAGAGTGTATTCCTAATCAGAAGTAATTAACCTGTGCAGGGTACCAAAATAACCTAACTCCTGCTTCTACAGCAGGTTATTCAGGGTTATCTCTGTAATAGTGCAGGTAACAGAGTCAGACAACCAAGGCAAGAGTTTTTGCAGCAGTCTCTGGGTTCTCCTTCAGTAAAAGAAATGGGCTGATGTGAATCTCATGAAAATCAACAAGGGGAATTGCAAAGTCCTACACCTGGGGAGAAATAACCAGCTAGAAAGCAGCTTGGCAGAAAAGGCCCTGGAAGTCCTGGTAAGCACCAAGTTGAACATGAGCCCTTGCTACAAAGAAAGCTAATGCTATCCTGGGCTGTATTATATGAAGTACAACCAGCAGATTGAGCTAGGTGATCCTCAGCACTGGTGATGCTACACCTGGAGTCCTGTATCCAGTACTAGGCTTTTCAGTACAAGAAAGACATGGACATACTGGATAAAGTCCAACAAAGAGCTACAGAGATGATTAAGAAACCAGAGCATCTCTCCTACCAGGAAAGGCTCAGGTAGTTGGGACAGCTCAGTCTGGACAAGGGAAGGCCCAGGGGGCAATCTCACTGATACACATAAATACAAGAAGAAAAAGTGAAAAGAGGGCAAAGCCAGACTCTTTTCCGAGGTGCCCAGTAGTGGGACCAGAGACAATGGGTACACACTGAAACACAGGATGTTCCACCTGAAAAAGAGAAAACAGTTTTTTTTACAGTGAGGGTGGCGGAGAACTGGTGCAGGTTTCCCAGAGGGGCTGTGGAGTCTCATCTGTGGACAGACCTGGGCAGACTGGTCTAGGTAGCCCTGTTTGCACAGGGAGGTTGGACCACAGAAGTCCCAGAAGTCCCTTCCAACCTCAACCAGTCTGGGATTTTGTGATTCTTTTAGGAAATCTAATTTTTATGCAAGTATATTATTTCACAAGTGAGCATACTACCTTCCAATTGAACATGCTAAGGTGACAACTTCTGATTGTTTCTGTCTTGCTTCTCCAAATCTGACAGAACTGCGGACTATAGGTTTATGAAATATATCACAATCAAAGAATAAAATTTGGCATGGTTTTAAGTACAAGAATGTAACTGCACAGATAAAACTGTCTCAGTTTTCACATGCAGTGAGAATTAAAATTCAAGCTTTATTTTCTATATTCATTATTTATTTTTAAACATTGAATATTGCCTAACACAGCTCTTTGATGATACGTATTTTGCTATAGGCTAAGTGTAATAATTTGTGTTGCACTTTCAAGCTCAAAATACTTCCTTTTAATAATAATAAGGATTTTTTTTATAATTTTTAAATGTACACCAAATAATTATTTTGCTGACCTTTTCACAAGGTATATTTAATTAGGACATGCAGAAATTAAAGATTAAAAAAAAAAAAAAAGTTGGCATTTGTTTTTTTTCAGATAAAGCACTCAAACACTTTTATTTAATTTCATAAGACTTTCCTGGGAAATTTTGTCCTAATTTGCTACTCTGTCACCTAGTACCCATTTGAGTTCTATCTAACAGAGAAGTTTGATTATAAAGATGATGTCAATGGATCCGAAATAGAAACTTTTTCTTCATTCAACTTTTTTCTAATGTTTAAATAAATAAATTGCATGTATGTTTGTTAATGAAAACACTATTGTTATATCATTTATTTGTAATTTCATCAGAAAGATAGACTATAGGCTTATCATGTAAAGAAATTGTAGTATAAAGTGAGCCTTTATTTTTTTTAACATTTTTGCACTTGGAATTTTTCTGTGGTAGGAAATCTATCTTACCAGTGTTTTCCTCAATGTATAAAAATCAGACTATATTGCTGGATCACTGGCTCTTTTCTTTTTTCTCAGTCTTCCTTTCTTTTCTTTCTTGCATCATCTTTCCTTGTTTGCCACTACTTAGTTTTTAAAACCAAATGTTTTTTTACCCTTCAATAATTGGCCATGAAACACTAAAAACATGCTTTGTCACTATAGAAGAAAGCAAGCAGGCAAGAAAAAGGAAATATAACCATGATATCACTTTCCTTCTTTGATTACTGTAAAAATTAATTACAGAAAAAGCAATAAATATAAACACCTGCAAAACTGAACATGGAAAATTAAATATCCCTGATTTTTAGTTATTTCTGTAATGTCCTGGGAAGGGGAATAGTTTTGCAGCGTTATATCTACACTGTTTCCTCCATCTGATTGCCATCAGACTCTGTAACATATTTTGTCTCTTCAACACAGTAGCCAATTTCTGAGTACTCAGTGCTCAGTTTTACTTATTTTTAAACATTTTCCTAAGTGGTGCCTGGTGCTGATATACATTTTAGATCAACTGTGACATGTCTGCTTGTGACTGCAGGGCCAAAGTCTTGGCATGCATGAGCAATTATGCTTTGCAACTGAATGTAGGGAAGAGTTGAAAAGGTGAAATTCTATCTCCAAATTAGGTTTAGAGTGTGAGTCTGTAATACAGCAGTGCTCTCACCCATTTTACCCTCTCACCCCTACGAATGCCCTGTTGTTAGTCTGGCATGTGAACTGTGCACAAAGCCTAACCTCCATTACATTATAGATCCCAAATTAAGTTCACAAGACCTGAAGGACTGTGAGAGCTCTTTGCACCAAGTAGTGAAGTTCAAGCCACTCATGTACAATCTAATTATTCAGGAAGTATGGGGCAAATCATCTGAATAAGGACGTTTGCTGACAGCTGGATTTTACTGGCCATGACTATTAGATTACTTCTCCTGACTGAAATCTTTATAATTAATAAAATGCCAAGAATATCTAGGAACCTGTTTATAATATCAGTAATCATTTGATTAGTTTTGTCTGCTTTAGCATTGCCCTTTTTAAAATCCAAATTATATTTTAACCCACTACATATTCTATATGATCCATTTTTTAACATACAAATTCCTCTTAAGGACATGTCGGATATTGGAAAAAAAATACAGAAATACAAATAATAATAAGTATATATTAATGTATGGAACAACTTGCATAAAGGACAAGCAGTGTATTACGCTCAGCTTCTCAGTGCTGATTCAGACATCAAAAATAAAGTTGACCTGATTTTCACAGAAGATTTTACAAGGAGATGGCTATTTTTAAAAGCCAGTAAGACCAAGAAGATGTGCTGCTTGTGCTATAAGCATTAAAAAAACCTGGTTTCCACACATCAATAAAGCAAAATAATGCACAAAACTCACTCATTAACTCTGTTCAGCAGCAGGTGCAGAAAATCATGTATTAAAGCTTTCTGTGTTGGCAGTGTTCTCCACAGGTACCTCAAAAAATCAATGCACAAGAAGTGAACCTACTCCCACCTTAGTTTGTCAGCTACTGTCATTTTTGAGAATGAGACCATAATTTAGGAGCTCTAGTCACTGAATGCTGACAGTGCCAGCAGAAGAGAAAATAAAGATTCCTGCTTACAAAAAAACAGTGCAAAGCCATTTTCTTGTGCAGGTGAACGGGATATAGAAGTCATCCTGACATATCTATTTGAGCACTAAAAGAGCCTAAAAGAGAAATAAGCCCAATGGACTAGACAGGAAAGCAACCTAGTATATGTCATGCTGGCACTTTTTTCCATAATTTTAATTATTTTACATAAATAACTTATCAACCTTTTTTAAAAGATCCATAACCTAGACCACATGAATTAAAAAAACCTTTAAATTAAATGCAGTAGTGAAAGCAATAGAAAACATTTAAAAATAGTTTCTAAACTCTCAGGAAACAATTACTGCTGTTTTCTAATTGCAATTAACAAGTTTGTATGCTCAGACCTTCACTATTAATTCATATGAATAATCTTTAGATAATTCACTTGAAACACTGCCTGAATTTCTATTCAGTGAAGTGTAGGTTAATTTAGAATCATTCAGCTAAGTTGTTTGTTCATATATTAATGTCCATGCATCTCTAATTTCTATTGACATCTTACATGCCACAGTATGCTTGGCAGTGAGCCAATACAATAACCCTCTTGAGGATTTTGAGATATATTCTGTAGCCAGAAACTTTGTCTCAGTAGTAGATAGTTATATCCAGAAGAATTTATGTACCATAGAAATGAATACAACTGCAGCTGAAATCAAACGTTAAAATACCTGAAGAACAGATGTGCTATTTCAGTGTTCTATTGCTATTCAACAAAATAAAATATGTACTCAATGAAATATGTACAAGCTTTGAAAAGGTTTAAAAATATCAATTTGGTTTTATTTTTCTTTCATAGTATTTGAGGAGGAAATGGAAGTCTCTGTTGACTGGAGAAAGGCAAATGTCAGAACCTTCTTGAAAAAAGGCCAAAAGGTCAATACCAGGAGCTCTACAGTCAACCAGCCTCATTTCAGTTCCTGGGAAAATCATGGAGAGAGTCATCCTGGAGCACATTTCTGAGCCCATGAAGTTTGGTAGGTGATTGGAAGTCATCATCCTGGATTTATCAAGAATAAATTGAGCTTTACCAACCTGTTTGTCTTCTATGATAAAATGACAAGATCTGTTGATGCAGGGACAGTAGTGGATGTTATTTACCTCGACTTTAACAAATTTTTGCCACTGTTATCCATGATATCGAAGTAGGGATGTTATCATCTTCATGGTTACACAACCAGATGAATCAACTGTGTTTGCATGATGGGGCTCAGAAGGTGGTTAATGGGTGTCCTGGGTTCTGCAGCAGCAGTCATTTTTCGCCGTCTTAGTAGCTGGTGCAGTGCTGGTTTTGCTTTTCGGCCTGGGACAGCTCTTTTAACACCGATGTTTTCAGTTGCTGCTCAGTAATGTTTAGTCTGACCAAGCACTTCCTGAGTCTCATGCTCTGCCAGGGAGGAGAGGAAGTCGGGAGGAAGCAGAGACAGGACACCTGACCCAAACTGACCAAAAAGGTATTCCATACCACAGCATGTCATGCCCACTATATAAACTGGGAGCAGTTACCCAAAGGGTTAGATCGCTGCTCAAGTTCAGCTGAATATCAGTCAGCGGGTGATGAGCAGTTGTATTCTCTTCCCTTGTTAATTTCCCTTATCGTTATTATTATTATTGGTGGTAGCAGCAGTGGTTTATGTTATAGCTTAGTTACTGGACTGTTCTTATCCCAACCTGCAGGAGTTACATTCTTTCCATTCTCCTGCCCATCCCTCTGGGAGCTGTGGGGAGGAAGGGGGGAGTGAGAGAGAGACTGCTTGGTTTTTTCTGAGTTACTATCTGACTGAGCTTAAACCACAACATTGGGTTACACTTTGCCTGGATGTCTGTGAGAAATGAGCTACAACAGGGGTCTGCATCAGGGTCTTTTCAACATCTCTGTCGAGCAGGAGGTGACAGAGCATGTTCTCACCAACCTTGCAGACGATGGCTCCAAACAGGCTGAAGAAATGGGCCATTATGAAACATTATGAAATTCAGCCCAGGACAAATTTCAAGCCCTCCAAATCCCAAGGAAGTTTTGCCATTACAAGAAAAAAACATCCCCTGCAACAACACTGTCTGGGGATGGGGAGGCCATGAAGCAGCTCTGTGGGAAAGGCCCTGGGGTGGAGGCGAGCAGCAAGACAACTGTGAGCCCATGGTACGTGCTGACAGCAAATACAGCCAGCAACATCCTGGGCTTTATGAACAGTTGCACAATCTGTTGGTTGAGTGAATTACCTGACTCCCTCTATGTCACTTGTCAGATGATACCTAGATCAGGCATTCAGTTTTAGTCTTTTTTTTTCTGACAGGAAAGACATGGATAAATGGGAGGGACCTCAGTGGAGGTCCTCCGAAGCAGTAGGGGCTGGAGAACATGACCCTATGAGAAGAGACCAGGAGAGCTGGATCAGCTTGGGGAAGGGACAGATTCAATGCAGCTAACAGACCCCACAGATGACACAAGGATTGTCAAGAAGATGGAACCAGGCTCCTCGAAGTTCAGGGAGGGAAGCCAGGAAATAACAGGTATACACTGAGGTAAGTGAGTATCAGGTGGGACATAAGGAGAAACTTTTTCCTCTTGAGGACAGTGAGGTGGTAGAGCAGGTTGCTCTGAAAGCTGTGCTATCTTTGTCCTTGGAGTATTTAAAGTCACAACAGGACCAAGCTGTGAGCAGCCTGGTCTCACCCCATATCTGGCTGTACACTGAGTTCTGTGGTGGTCTGAAGATCTCCTGAGGTACCTGTCAGCCCCTTTTATCTTTTGGTATCGTAGAAAGCAAAGATATGCATTGGAATTATTCTGTGATCTTATATTGAGAGATGAAGAGAAATGACACAGGGAACCACAGAGTCACTGGAGCTTAAAGACAGAAGAAATAAGACTGGAAATAGGGTAAATGACATGCATAAATGGTTATTTTCATAGCATTAGAGAGAAAGAGAAATAAAGGCTGATAATTACATTTAGAATTTTGCAATATACATGGAGTACTCAGCACTCACCCAAAGAAATACTTCATATTTTCTAATGTAAAATGTGCTCTGTGATTGCAGAAAATTATCTTCCTTTCAATTTCAGTTCAAAGTTATGCATTGTACTCCTATATGGAGATGTGCCCAGCGTTGAAGGAGTTGTAAGAGTATATGATTTCTAAAAAATATTATTCTGGTTTATCCAGCACAGATGCTGAACTTCAATTGGTTTTCCTCTGTCCTTTTTTGTTATCTAATTTTTGTAACTGAAATTTGAGATATATGGCTGTCAGAAAACCAGTGTGCCACAACAGATTTAGCCCTTTAAAAACCCAGTAGTTTATTGCATAAGAACCTGTGTCATTTTAACATTGAGGGGAAAATAGCTTGGCAGGATACCAAGATTGATTCATCCTGGAAAGATTTTGGGTTTTCTTGTGAACAGTTGGATTGGTAACACAGACAGATGGATTGTTACTGCAAAGAGTTGGTGTGTTGCTAGGGAGAGTTGGAATTGTATGCCAGACAGGTGTCAGATTTGTGAACTGGTGTTCAGAATAGATGCTGCATTATCCACATGCATATATATATATTTATATGGACAATGGACAAATATATATATATATCTATATATGTCCATTGCTAATAAAACTCAGTGCTGCAACCACACCCATTTTTTCACTATACATAGAATGTAAAGGCCACTTTACTACACGAACCTTTTGACAAAAGCAGCACAGACAGAATTCAGGAGATGAAATTGCATATGCATTCCAGGAACTACATCAATTCCAGCATATTCTGAAATCCTACTCAAGTCTTATGATGATGTCTTTAAGGTAGTATAGGATTTAAGATAGTATAGCTCTCATGCTTCATGTGAATTTCCTTCATTGTTATAGAGCTGCACTACTAAGACACAAAGCCTATTTATGGCATTCTATGTAGCTCTATAAAACACTAATTTTGACTGATGGTGATTGTCCTATGATAATGAGAAATAATAATAAAAAACCTCCTTAAAACCAACTTCTCACTCCTCCCTTCTTGCTTGGCTTAACCTTACTCCTGAATTCTCTGCCTCCTCCATTCACTGATGTAGGGTGTGAAGAATGTGAGTGGTCGTCAGTTCATCACGTGCTGTCTTTGCTGCTCCTTCCTCCTCAGGGCAGGACACTTCATACTCTTCCTCTGCTCCAGTGTGGGGTTCCTCCCACGGCAGACAGTCCTCCATGAACTTCTCCAACATGTATCCTTCACACAGGCTGCAGCTCTTCATGAACTGCTCAGTGTGGGCCCCTTCCATTGATGCAGTCCTTCAGGAACAGATGGCTCCGTCTTGGGTTCCCTGAGGGGTCACAATTCATGCAGCAAACCTGTCCCAGTGTGTACTCCTCTTTCCATGGGGCCACAGGTCTTGACAGAAACCTGCTGCAGCATGGGCTTCCCACAGGGCCACAGCTGCCTTTGGACATCCCTCTGCTCCAGCAGGGGGTCCTCCATGGGCTGCAGGGGCACAGCCTGCCTCACCAGGGGCTGCACCACAGGCTGCAGGGGAATCTCAGCTCCAGTGCCTGGAGCACCTCCTCCACCCCCTTCTGGGATTCTCACTGACCTGGGCATCTGCAGAGCTGTTTCTCTCATGTCTTCTCTCTTCTCTCTCCTCTCTCCAGCAGCAGTTTTTTCTGTGTGGTGACTATTCCCCATTCTTGAATATGTTATCCCAGAGGCACTACCACCATTGCTGATGCGTGGCATTGGCCAGCAGCGGGTCCATCTTGGAGCTGGCTGCCATTAGCGTTATCAGCATGGAGAAAGCTTTCAGCACCTTCTGATAGAACCCCTGTAGCCCTCCCCAAACCCTGACATGCAAACTCAATGCACCAGTATCTACTAATTTGTTCATGAAAAAAATAAATATCTGTTTAATAGCCACGCTTATGTTTTTCATAGCCTATCATAACATTACCGATACAGAGAATAACTCAGCATGTCTATGTGTAACTAAACAGTGTTCCTCAGTGCAAGATTATGCCATTATAACTCTACTGTTCAGTAACTATCCCCTCACAAAATACAGATGTTGATTTCAGTGTATTAAACTACATTGTACTTTTAAATATCTGCATAATGAAAGGGTGAAATGGTGCACGTAAGCATATACTGTACCAGATGATACTTGTTTGCAGAAAAAAATAGTGTATCTTGGTCTTCCAACAGTTTATAGAACATGCTGAATTTTCAGCACCTTTTTCTACCTTTTATTTGAAAGCTTTTTTTTTTTTTTCAGAATTCATAATCTCATATTATAGTGCTAGATACCACATTAAAACCACAAGAAGTGGTCAACCTAGAATATTTGTTAGGTTATTTTATTGTTTTATTTTCACTGCCCCTGACTGACTTTATTAAAATCCTATAAATTCACACCTCATTAAGTATAATGGATTCCAATTGTTTTAGAAAGGTGACACCATATATATATATATACATATATACATACATTCCATGAAGTCATAGCACTAAGAAATTGAAGATTTACCATTCTGCCCCTCATCTCCCTGTCTGGTAGTATTGGATTATTTTATATTAAGCATTTGAGCTACTGTTAATATATGAAGGCAATCTTTAATTAAAGATACTTTCCAGAAGTACCCAAATGCTCTAAAGAACAAATTTATAATTGGTTTAATATAATATTTTCATTTTGGAAATTTCCATTAGATACAAGACTGTAGTTTTAAGCTATTTGAATAGTTACTGCCTTTCCGCTATTAGGAAAGTGTTAAGTATTTAGTGTCTGTATAAGCAAGATAGATACAATGTACTGTTGCACTTTCCTACAATCAGTACTGAAGTGGTATGACAAGTTCCTTAGCCATTTTAACAAATTCTAGTTAAAGTTAGGTGTATATTCAGTAGTCATACCCATCTACATGGCATGAAAACCACAGTTCAAGGAAACAGTTCAATGGACAAACATGCTCCTTGTGAGCTCTGCAAGTACAGCAGTTCAGCAGCAGGAGCGAATATATGCTTTACATATATTTTTTTCAGTGTAGGAAAGAAGCAATGGAAATGTTTTAATTACAGATTTTTACTTAAAAAAAAAAAAAAAATACTGACATCCCAACCATGTCACAACTTGCAGCTCTTGAGGAAGGGATTTGCAGATTTTGGATTTAGACCAAAGCAAAAAAAAAAAGCAAAAAGACAAACAAAAAACAAATCACCTTCTAAGAACAGATCCAAACATTTTTTCCTTCTTATTTGGCTTATTCCCTTTAAAGAGAGAGAACAAAGTCACTATATAAAGGAAAATGGAAACAGATGGAAGAATACTCTCAGTTACCCACTTCTAGTGACTTCCCATCTGCCCTAAGTTCTTTTACCTTGTTAACAAACAGGGAACCTAACCGAAAATCAAAACCAAAGAGCCCTCATAAAGTTGAGTTTGAAAGCTGACACCAAATGAGTCAGTCAATTCTATTAAAAAAACAAATTTGTTATTGTCAGCGCTTCCCAGTCAGTGTCACACGGAGTGCAGTTCTTGAAATTTCAATTAATTTCCATTTTTTCATGGCCATAGATTTCCATTCCACATTTTTTTTTTTTATTTTTTTTTTTTTTTTTGCTAGGAGACATTTCGGTAAAGATGCCTATCAGGTTCAGCTTTCCTAACAACTCAGAGAGGTTGAAGTCTTAGCTATGGACAAGAAGAAAAAATGTGTATTGGCATGAATGCACTAGAACACCACAACAATCACATTTAGCTTTGCTGCTTGTGTTCTGTGTGATTATGAGAAGCTGGCACTTAACTTCATTGCAGTATGAGCTACTCACAGATCCAAATCTTCTGTTGCTGGAATCAGAGCTGCTGCTGAAAGTAGGTCATACAGGAATTAATGTGGGTCTGGAAATATATTATTTTTCAACAATAGACATAAAGTGATACTTTTGTCATGCAAAGACTGTTTCTGACATCACTGAAATATTGTTTCATTGAGTGATCCTTTCTGCATTTGTATGCCAGCATTTATCGTGATGCTATATAGAAATACCATAAGGAACCACCCTCCCTGTAGTGTGTTGATGACTAAAGGAATGGAGCATCTGGCACACAAGGAGAGGCTGAGAGAGTAGGGGCTGCTCAGCGTGGGGAAGAAAAGGCTCTGGAGGATCTAACTTATCCATATGTATCAATACCTCATTGTGGAAGTAAGGAAGACAGAGGCAGGCTCTTCTCATCAGTGTTCAGTGACAGGACCAGAGACAATGCGCCCAAACTGAAACACAGGAAATTCTGTCTTACTGTTAATAAACATTATTCTAATACAGGGAATCACTGAAACAAGCTGCCAAGTTGCGGTGGAGCCCCTATTCTTGCTGTCAGTCAAACCTGGACACAGCTCTGAGCAACCTGCCCTACCTGACCCTGCTCTGGGCATAGAATTGGACTAGAAGATCTCCAGAACCGCCTCTGGCCACCCTGTGCTCCTGTGTGTGATTCTGCATTCAAGTTTAAAATAGAGAAGGGAAATTAGTCCTAGCTATAAGCCAAACTGACATTTCAACCCACTTTTGCAGGATAGACTTAGTCATTTTACTAACAGCCAGTAACTTTGTAAAACACATAAAAAAAAAAAAAAAAAAAAAAAAAAAAAAAATCACTGTTAAAATCAGCTGAATTAAATTGCCTTATTTCCCACTAGCAGGATAAAAGTAAACATGGACCTCCTGGAGGGTCTTTCAGAATTTCAGAGGCACCCATATAAGTTAAAATTACAATGGCCATTGATCTTTAACAGCAAATTACTATTGAACTCTATTAGGTAACTAAAGAACATAATGCGCTGGATAGAACAATGTTCTGCATGCTCTCTTAATTACAAGCACTGGTTAATAATATTATAGTATTTTATTCCAGTGGGTGCAAAAGATTAACACTCAGCATACTATATAACGTCTGAAGGATTTTGATCAGGAAAAAGCCTAAAACCTGCAATATAGGCAGGACATTTTCTAGGAAATACACAATTTCATGCTGAAAGTTTGGAGAGGATAGTAAATTAATGGGGCATGGGAAGGGAAGAAATGCAATGTCTGTACAAGACTACAGCAGAAAGACAGCATGTATACAATCAATGACAATCATTCCCCTATTTGTGGAGAGTAGTACTATGCTAATGTGACAAAACTTTTGTGCTAGCCAATATACTATTTTATACCATAACTCCATAAACATTAGACCAATACTCTATCTGATTTAGGTACATTCAAGATGGCACATAATTTTGAGAACAATAGTGTTATGAGCAACATGATAACATAATGTTCTCCTGCTAAAATATCTTTTCAAGAATGGAGGTATTGTTACCCTTTCAAGTGTATTCGTGTTGCATTTTAAAATTTCTGCCTGTCATGGGTTCAGCAGTAGCAGTCGTTTTCCTCCTTCTTAGTTGGTGCAGCGCTATGTTTTTGACTTGTGGCCTGAGAACAGTGCTAATAACACCAATGTTTTTAATTTTGGCTTAGTGATATTTGGTCTGGCCAAGGACTTTCTGAGCCTCATGCTCTGCCAGGGAGGAGGGGAAGCCGGGAGGAAGCAGAGACAGGA
>JANRGW010021003.1:8570-22879 GCA_024733675.1 Psilopsiagon aymara
GTTCCAACAGTTCCATGTCCTTTTTATGTTGAGGACACCAGAACTGCACACAATACTCCAAGTGAGGTCTCACAAGGTCAGAGTAGAGGGGCAGGATCACCTCCCTCGACCTGCTGGTCACGCTTCTTTTGATGCAGACCAGGATGCGGTTGGCTTTCTGGGCTGCAAGCACACACTGCCAGCTCATGTTCGTTTTCTCATCAGCCAACACCTCCAAGTCCTTCTCCACAGGACTGCTCTGAATCTCTTGAAATCCCTCATATGAATGTGTTGTGTGAAGGGAGAGGCTTTGATGTGAGGTTGAGGCTTGGGAGAATTTTACTTTTTCAGAGAATATTTGAGATCCTTTCTGTGCCCAGTACAGTTAACCAGCTGATCATAGAAGAGGCTGACCAGTTTATTTGGATAGAAGATAAATGTGCATAAATTTGTGGGAAAGTGCCTTTTTGGTGGAGAAAGCGGACATCGGATGCTAGAATCAAATCAGACTTCATGAGTCTGTACAATTGACCTCTGTGTTTCACTTTGATAAGTCACCTAGTCATATACTAAATAAGTTAACGCTTGAACACTTGCTTTATGCCATAGGGAAGTAATATTTCATTTTCACTCTGAACTGCAAAGAAAAGTCACCCTCAAAGATGCCGGATATACAATAAAGTCTAAATGACCATACAAAGGAAACCACACTTGGCTTCCTGGGAGAAACATCTACAGAAGAGATAAGGCAGAGCCCTAGGCATCTCACCTCTCCTCCTGCACTCTTCTGTGGCGATTCTTTCTGGAAACTGATGAGCGGTTGATCAGTAGTCTTTCATTCTTACTGTAGCAGAAACAATTGTCTATACCTCTCCAATCCTGATGTAACATTTACTGAAGACAATAAAAAAGGTTTGATTTCAGGCTTGAAGAATTTATGCCCATGCAAAATGCTGTCTGTCTTTTACTGGCTGGTTTAATAAAAGGTATTACATATTCTCACGTAGCTTTTGGCTGTTCCTTCTATAGCAATACAAGTAAAGCTGTGCTTGGCCTATAGACACACAGGATTAAAGACCTGTGCCCCCTTACAAGTGCTCCTCTTGGACTTGAGCATCTGAATGTATTATTAAGTGCAAGAAAAATGGTGTCTAAATAAGCAAATAAAACATTCTAGAGAAGCTCCTCATCTGTTTCAACTGCAAAATGACTTCCTGTAAAGATTGTTCTGTATATCCCTTCTTGTTTTAGGTATGCGCTGTGAAACACAGAATTATATTCTCAGCCCATTTATATTTTAGCTAGAGTTCTGTCCCTAGTTTACCACACTATAATTACACTGAGAAGTATCATTTCTGTTTTCATCAGCTAGGTTAACTATTAGCTGTCACATTTTCCCCAGAAATGTACATTTATATTCTATGTAACTACTCTCTTATGACAATATCACCAAGAGGATTTGTTAGAATTTCTCGCTTACCCCCTGGGGTGCCAGCTTGTTAGATACCACCAGCCAGAGAACAGTGTAGGTTCAGCAATAGAAACCTTCCCTTTAAAGGCTGTCAGGTCTCCACAGGTTTCAGCTCTGAGAGACTGACCACACATCCTCTGCTGACAGCAGAAATGCCACAACTGGAATGCTTGGCAATCCCCACCACTGTCCCCTGTTGATGTGCTTGTGCTAGCACTTTTTACCCTGTTTCAGCTTTAATATGGCTCATTTTAATGGATGCGGGTCAGGGACTGACTATCCAAGCAGCTCAGCAAGCAGGTCTCTAGGACAGCAATCTCTAGTATCCTGGCAGTGACAGATCTTAAACCTGGGCTCTTCACTTCTCCCCCCCTGCAGGTAATAGAGAGGAAATAGTGACCTAATTATTGAAGGTTTTGGTTGGCCTTTCCTAATTTAAATCATTTTTGCCTCTGAATCCTCTTTAGCAACTGGTAGTCTAGTGGCAACATGTGCTAGGGAACAGACATATGAATTTGTATAGGAAGGGATATAAAAGGAAATACTAAGTGTCAGAATATGGAGGTTTTATTTTTCCAGGCATTAGTGAGATTATACAGCTACAGAGGAGGACTGTTTTCATGCTTCCCCTGAAATTCTTTTCTGTAGCTCACTGAACTTCTGATTCATTCATTCTGTGCAAAACAGAGTGATTACAGACTTTTAAAGCCTGTATCTTTATTACTGTGGGTGTACTCTTCCCTTTCTTTTTGTTGCTAAGATAAATGGGTAAGAAAGAATGATTTCTGCAATCTGTCTTTTAGTACAGAACTCATTATGGGCAAATATTAACCACTATTTCATAACTTTTAACAGGCAAAGCTTTATCTTCTGAGGTGTAAAAATGTGTGTCTTAAGGAAAATATCTTCCCTTTCTTTCTGTAGGCACTATCATTGACATCCTGCTGCCTGGAGATCAGAGGGACCCAGATTTCTTCCTGCTTGACTAGCAGAAGGGCAGACCTACATAGAGACTGGCAGACACTTCCTTGGGAGAAGCTGGCACCTCAGGCACAGTGGGAAGAGCAAAATGTCTGCTTACCACCTCTGTGTACCATCAGTATAGGAAAAAAAGGGGGGAAAATGAGTGGTTCCTCAAAGCAGCATTACCCAGACCCTCCTACAGTGCTGTAGAGAGAAGGAGGTGAGTGGGCAGGTGGTAGCATGTGATAGTACCATTGGCTTTCTGTACTGGGGACTGACTGGAAGGTCAGCACAGGGTGTCAAGGAAGGTGGCTTACTGGTGGCTCTGGTTCACAGATGCAGAATATATTCTCTCTGCAGGTTTCCTCATCTAAAGAGAGGTCACAGCCAGGTGAAAGGGAGGTACAGTGCTGACTGCTTTGCAGCAGTCTGATGCCAGCCACTTGAGCTAGAGCTGCACTGCCATGCACTTCAGCTTTGTCTTATACTGGAGGAGAATGCAGCAGAAAAGGGTCTCTCTTCACGCATTCTCCTTTCTGTTTCCCTTCTCTGACCATTTCTTCTTTCCTCCTTCTTATGTAGGGTGGCTGTTGAGCCAGCACATAGTCAATGTTGGCAATGTCTTTCTCACTGAGGTTGCCTAGGTATCCTGACATATTTCATTATTTGGTGAAAAGTTTCAATGTCTTCATTGATTTTGAATTGCATAACAACACTGAATACTTCACACTAGTTTAGTATGTTCGTCAGCGGTTCTCCAAACATTTTCAGTGAGGATGGCAGGATTTCTATAATTTCTACTTTTCCTAATACATAGCATGGTAAACTTTGAGATATAAACATGCAATTGTCGATTCCTTGAAGCAATTTGCTCAAGATCACACTAGGTCCACAACCTGGATCAAGTCAAAGTTGCAGTACGGTAATGGTGCTGCAAAATGGCATTACAATATTTTTTCATTGAAAACAGTCTAATGAAAAGTATGTACATGTTTGACTTGCACATCAATTGTATTGTCCTTAGGTAGACAGGCTAGGAGAAAAGTCACTGTTCAAAAGCAGGAAGTCTGTTCACACTCACATCCACCAGCACAAACTTGTCTTACCTCTTCAATAGCATGAAAGCATAATGCTGCTGAAGCCTTCTGCCAACAAATAACCCCAGGATAAGGCTGCATACAAGTCTCTGCCATTCATGAAATTCTCTAAATATTCTCTCTCATATGCAATATTTCAAAGGCATAATAGTAAGAAAATGTGTGCTATTTTACAAGGGTGAATGAAATGCATTTCTTTTGCCTTGTGCTTGAGATGAAAAGAAACCAGACAATTAAATAAGGAAGTCTGGGGCCCATTTTATGGCATCATATGTGTCCGCAAAAGGGAGAGTGGTAATTGCCATTGGTGTGTGATATCCTTTAGCAACCTGACTCAGAGAATATCTCTGCATCCTAGAATGCTGGTGTTTTATAAAGCCTGCAGGCACATCAGTCTTCAAGATGAGAGCTCACCCCATTAAAGCATTTAAAATTAATTTTAATCCAGGGAATTCAACTCCTGTCTTTAAACCTTTACAAACAAGTTTAAAGCTGCCATGTACCATAAATTCATGGTGGTCTACAGAGGGGTTTTTTTATAAACTGAACAAAGCATGACAATTACATGAGGGATTCAGCAGGGCCCAGGTGAAGTGTATAGATAATACACTTAGAGAGTTCTTTCTACCTTTTATAATACCTACTGTATGTATGAAGTCCAAAGAAAAATGTCACTGTGATAACAATTATCCCTTAAGTCAGGCATGTTACAATGAAAAGTCAGTGCTGCTCCTTTATCTATATGACAATGAAAGAGCACGGTAGGTTTCCTGTCCCATAGCCAGTGTATCGTAATATAGGTGCAGTTTGCTATATACCAGGATGCTGAAATTTGTCCCATTCTGCTGTAAAATACGGGAAATTTTGTTGCTGCTTGACTTTATGTGTTCCTTCTTACTGAAGTTTGCAAACAAATATTGCATGTTCATAGCTCTGAGATGAAATACGGAATTTCGTCTCTTGCCCATTTAATTTCCCAGTCGCAAAACATTGTACTGATAATGGCGAATATGCAGGTAATTTCTAGCTGACCAGGCTTTGTCTTCCAGTTTGCTCAATTTTTTTTCCTATTCAGCCTCCATGTTCTTATGTAGTAAGGCAACATTGACTCCCACCTGCTTTGCCAAAGACTCTGAACTTCACTACCTGTTATGTTTCAAACAAGTGCTCTATGCTCTCACTGCTGCTATTTGACTCTGTAAACACACCATTATTGGTGCTGAGACTCTCCCCTGGAGCTGGTACACTGACACTGCTGCTTCTTGAGCTGACTGATGATGCTGCTGTGATGCTGTGCTCCTTGGAAACAGTGCCCTGTTGCAATCCCAAAGGCAGCAATTCCACTGCAAGTCCAGGCTGAAGCACCGTCATGGGGCACTGCTTGCCATCCCACCAGGTTTGATGATCCAGCCCCCTCCAAGGTTACATTCCATCCCTGAAAAGTTAAATGGTCCAAGCTAACAGCCCCCCCCCCAAAACCCTGCACTAAAAATAGTGGTGGCGTTTTCAAAATGTGATCACTTTTTCAATCCTAGAAAAAAGCATCAGAAATGAAAGAAGATGGATGTCTCTTAAACCTCCTTCTCTGGAGAAATCTTAAGTGAACCCTTTCACTCATTTGTTTTCCACTGTTATTTACATGCTGACTCCAGTCATAATTAAACTGCAACCTCCTTAGGGCAGAGACTAGCCTTTTGTTCTGTGTTAATTAGCAGTTTTTGCAACAAGGCCTCTGTGGCTCCACTTCTGAGTGATACAAAAATCAATGTGTTATATTTTTCAGGTTTGGGGGAGTCTCTGGCACAGGGAGAAGATTGGCAGCTGGTTTAGATTCACGATGCATGCACATTAGTTGAATGCTGCTAAAATGATAAACAGTTATAATTCAGTTGATGCTAAGACTTGACTGATCATATTAAGGATTTTGAGTTAGTAGTGTTCTGTAGTTTAGTCACTCCCATCTCTCCAGGCTTTATTTCAGGCTGTATGCACAGTCAGTAAAGGAACAATACATTGATTTACTCCCAGTTCATATTGTCAGTGTATTCTGTATTGGTTAGGTTTGGAAACATTTTTATTTTACTAATTTGAAGTTTGGATTCCTGGGGGATTCCAATGGGCTGCTAACTTTGTAATGGCTGCCAGTAGCAGCTACTGACCAAGTGCCCTTGTCTTCCTGCTCAAGTCTCTTACCATTAGAAAACAGTAGATATTTTCCAGAGAATTTTACAAAGGAGCTACAAAAACCTCTGTGAGGGGGACAAAACAAAACAAAAAATCAGGTACATTTTAAATTTTCTGTGCAATACTAGAATTGTTTGATTCTGAACACTGGAAATGTTTCAGTTGCTTAACTCGTTGGTAATAAAAGCTGAAAGAAGGAAAGAAGGAAATATGCTATGTGAAACTTCCATTTTCAGTTTTTCATTAAAACTTTTAAATCATCTGTATTTGTGACAAATAGAAACCACATGGGAACTTAAGTTATTGTTTGTATAATGTGTCAGAGAAAGAAATCTAGTGCTTTTTCCAAGCATCAGAGAAACGTTAGGAGTTCCCAAACTGTCACCAGACTCATTAATCACGCAGGGTTTTTAAGTATGTAATTCTAACCACGCTAAACAATTAAATAAAAGCTCGGGTCAAAGCTTCCCTCTGAATACGCATACATGGCATCCATTTAAGTAAATGTGGGGACAAAATTTAGCTCTTAAGCCTTTTAACTGATAAACTTAAAATAGCTTCACAGGCAAGAATTTCCTGGCAAGACTAGAGTTTTGTAAATCTAAAAGCATGCAATCATATTTCAATATAAAATAGCATATAAATATCAATCTACATCTTGAATTGTAGCCAAATGCAACATTATATCAAGCATGGCTCAGAAGTGCTATATACAAAATTAATGCTTTGTCAAGTTTCTGTATCGGTACATAACAAACAGAAATATGCGCATACATATGTATCATTGTATGGAATTGGAAGCTGCCATTGTTCTTTTCACCTCAGCTATAAGCTGTTTTGCTAAAAGGAATATAACGTTTAACTTCAAAGGCAGAGCAAGATGTAAGTGGAAAGTATTTCAAGGAGAGATTTTGTCTAAGGACATGTTCTGTTAAACTTACTTCCACTGCATAGTGCTGTATCCCTCCAGCAGCCACATGCAGTTAATGGCTTCCTCTAAGAGTCAAGTTCTTCTGAGTTTAAGAACAAAAGTCTTTATAAAAGCCATTTAAACCACCCACTCCTTTGGGTAAATCTCAAAAGCCAGTAAGAAATCTTAACATGTCAGAAAGTAATAATACAATTAATCTTTTTTAGAACCTTTTCAGTTGCTAGTTGGCTGTTACACTCAGCCTATGGAGATCAGTCCTTATTTAACATTGTATGTGCTATAACTTTTCATTTCCTCTCCTAAACCTGATGTTTAGTGTTATGTATTGCTGGAGCTCCATCCTGGAGGAAGCTGCACTTCAGCTGTGGAGCAAGTGATTTCTCTATAGATGGGATTTGAAGACAAGAGCTTAGTGACTGATGCCATAGAGAAAGCAGAAGCCGTGTTGGGATGCAGCCCTGAGAATGATGTTGTCATAGTGATAAATCAAAGCCATCTCTGCAGCAACATTGTGAAGAGATGTTAGTGGCTCTTGTCAGGGCCAGAGAAGAGGACTTTGAGGCAGTCAGGGTAATAGGAGCCCAGACTAGTGATTTACTTGTATGAATGGAAAACAACAAAAGGCACCAAATAGGCGTGGGCTTTGAGGCAGACGAGAGTAATGATGGAGGAGTACTTACAGATAAGTAAGATTTCTTTCCTTGACAAAGATTATCTGGATATACATTCACATTGTGGGTCTGTATGTAAAATCACTGAAAATAAGTTTTTCTCTCTATGGTCACTAATACCCATAAATGTCCACAGCTCTGCAGTTAAGAGTCCTGGAGAAAGAAGGAGGCAAAGACAAGAGATATCAATGCGACCTTTCTGAGCTGTAATTGACCAGGAAAGTAAGGCATAACTGAGGAGACCTAAAGAGATTCCTTCAATACTGATGCACAATCAGCTCCTTCATCTCCAGCCCACCCATCAGTGCTGCCTCAGTTCACTGCTTAAACTTCTCAGGTAAATCAAAGCTAGTGACAGCTACTGAGCACCACTCAGCAGTGCTTCCAGCATGGTTTCACAAATGGATCTGCTGTCTGTACCGAATAAAAGGATAAAAGACGTTGCAGGTTGCTGGAGGTAGTCTCTCCCAACTCACCTGCTCAAAGCAAGATCAGGCCTTTGATTAGTCAGACTTTGGGTATCTCCATGGTTGGACTGCCCACAGCCTTCCTGGGCTCCTGTTCCTGTGTCTGGCCATCCTCACGCTGAAAATATTTTTCTTGTTGGGGACTGCCAGCATTACAACTTTTGCCCATCACATCCCCTCCTTCCACCTTGCCCCTCTAGGAAGAGTCTGGCTCCATCTTCTTTATATCCTTCCATGAAGCAGCTGCAGACAGCCGTGAGGTATCCCATTTGTCGTCTTCTATGGATGAGCAAACCCTGTTCTTGGAAGCAGCAGGGCAGAGAGCTGAATCTAATCACACTAGCCACACTCAGCTGTGCCATCCCCACTACTAAATCAGAGCCCATAATGCTGCCAGTGGAGAAACAGCATCTTGTTTTCACTCTGCTCAACGAGATAGGACCTCTTGTGAACCCTCTTTTTAAAATAATAGTTTCTTATAACAGAAATTAAAAGCTCCTCTATCTGTAATCAAGTGCTTATTTTAGAAGCAACAGTTCTCAAGACACATATTACAGAAAACCTGCTAGCTTTTCCATCAAATAGTAGGAAAAAAAATATTCATTCTCATAATTCCTGCTGTTTGATTTTTTATCCAGCAGAATGGAAAAACCGTCTTTCAGTGAAAATTAAGTTAAAGCAGAATTTAATTCGTGAGTGTCTTATTTTTTTCTCTTGGTACTTTTTAAGTTTTCAGAGGAGAGGGGTTTTTGCATTCCTGGTTTTGTAAAACAATATGTAGCAACACACCGAGAGCCCTAAAGCACTGGATTTTTTCCAGTTTTTCTCCCAGATAAATTAACACTTCTTGAAAAAGCAATATCGTCGTGAAAACTCTTCCATCAAGCACACTGGTCATGGTTTCATTCCATCTTTCACACACACCTATCTATTCTACCATTCAATATTCAGAACACCATAACTTCCTTAGGCAAATTGAATTCATTTTATGGAAGAAATGCGAGTTCTTCTGTATTGATTAGTAAATCAGTTACATTGGAAATTTGTCTGCCAACTTACCTCATTTTAAATGTCAAGGCATAGAGGCTTTGCTTCATCTTTCACCAGTGCTTACTTAATTTTGTTAGTTTCACTGAGGCTTTCTTGTTTTGCTCTGGTAAAAGCAAGAAAAAAACGCCACAGGTTTATTGAGTCTGAATGCTTGAACAAACAATGCAAACACAGATGAGGATTCATGCCATTTATTAGCGTACATATGCATGCACAGAATACACACAGAAAATGGCTAGGGTGAAATTGCCTTTCAGTAAAGTCCAGGTGAAAAAAACCCTTAACTTAAATAAATGTGTTTTGGTAACATTCAATTTTACTTTTTTTTAGTATTATACATCTTTGAAAAACGATTTTCAGGAAGTCTAATAATTAAAGAAGCGATAGAGCCCCTGCATGCTAGTCCTAGCCCAGCTCATGCGTCTCTCCCATGAATGACCTGGGACATTCATAGTTTGCTGCTGTTGTGCTGGCACTTTATCATACACTTACTGGTTTTCTTTACTATTTAAAACCCCTGCAAATGTTTCTTAGAAGGACACTTCATGGCAGCACATGAAGCAAGCAAGTCACTGCCCCCCATCAGTACTGAAGCAACAGTTTCATCCCTGAAATAACCAAAGTTAGTTTTTTTTTAAACAACTTTCAAGAAGTATTGGTGGGGTTTCATTTGGTTTTTGTTTTGGAGTTTTTTAAACCCAGGATGGTGGCTGCCACAGCTCCACAAAATTAAACCAACACAATTGAGGAAGCAACCAGTTATAGCTATGGGTCAGGAATAAGCAGCAAATGCAGGAACCTCTTAAATCAGCTGCCACCTGGAAAAAAGTTCCTGTAACTATATCATTGTGTGATGTGCTGGGGGAGTAGAAGAGTATTTTTATGAATATAAGTGCAGTGATTCATGTGTTTGGTGTTCTGGAATGTGTTGAGCATATGGTATTGCAGGCTTTATGTAAGTGACCTTGTGAGTTTGTATTTTTAAATCTATTATGGAACAACTAATGAATAGGTTCTGATTTCTTCTTCCTACTGGTGCAAATTTGAGTTTCTGGTTAAGTGCACTGTTTGGGGAAGACCTGCAATCATTCCTGTAGGACAAGCATTTGAAGAACGAGAAGTTCTCCACAAGAATCTTTTGGGAGATGTTTGTTCCTGGCATATGCTACCTTGTTTTTTTTTCCCATGGGAAGAAACTATGTGAGCCATAATAGCAATGCACAGATATACTGTATACAAAGTCTTTTCATTTTCCAGGAGTGCAAATAAGTTAAGAGTCTTCCTAGTGTTCTTGTTCCTTGTCAAAGATACAAGGCTGTGACTATATGAGTGAGTGTCACGCTGCCAGGGAGCATTACTTGGCCAAGAAAATCCTTCATCCCTGGTGCTGTGCTGGTGGATCTTTCCACCATGGGCTTTTGGTCTGGCATCCTGTGCATGCTGTGCTGAAGAGAAGAACTTAGTCTGAGCTTCTCAGTTTGGTGACCACCTCGGTAAAAACTTGGTACCTACACATCAGGGCCAGCTGAATCTATCTACTGAGTTTTATAGTTTAGCAATGAAGACCTGGTGTGTCATGGCACAAAGCATTTTTCATGGGGACCCTCAAGGCCTTAACGGCATGTTGTAGGCAAATATATTTCCTCTGTATTGTGCTGAAATTCCTACACTAGGCATTTAATGATTGCATACTGTGTTTAACTGGCATATATATGGCATATATATAGTGCCCTAGAAGTGTGATCTCTGTATTTTTTTCACTATAAATAGTTAATGCAAAATATTAAATCAAATACTGTTGAAGCCTTTTAAGTCAAAGGCCTCAATTAGTATTTTGTGGAGTTCTGGACTGCCTTTGGTGACACATATGGTCTGCAGGGCCTCAGATGCAGAAATTGATCAGAATAGCTCTTCCAAAATAATTATTCCTCTGAGCCATTCTGCAGGCACTAATCCAAAATGTAAATGAGCATGTTCCAGAATAATTACTCTACTTACAAAGCAGGGTAAATATCCTAAAATGAAATAATTTCTATTCCAAATTAGACTCTCTTTATAGAGGAGTCATTCTAGAATATAGGAATAGAAGAAAATACGTAGATTGTGTTAAGATTTTGATTATTCATAATCCTGATGTTAGTAATTTTTCTAAAAATTCCTGTATTTCTACATGTATTTCAAGGACATCTTCACAGCTAGATGATTATTTCAGATGCGTTTGTACCGAGTGAAAAATAGAGTTTGAGTTTCCAGGTTTGCATGTTTACTATGGAGATAAGGATTTTTTTTTATAGTTTGAGTGCAGCACATCCAATGTAATGAACTAGTTTACGTGCTTGAATGATAAATTGACTAAGGCCCCGTTTAGATGAACGTTTATTTTTGTGGCAGAGTGAGTTCACATGTTGTATCTCCTCATCCGTACGCTCTCCCATTGTACAGCTGCGCAGTGAATCAGGCTGAGAAACTGAGAACCCAGAAAAACACCCACAAAAAAGTGCATCTTTATAATCTGTATTAATTCCTCACTTCACTTTGGGGCCCTTATTTGGCACCACACACAGTTGTACTGCACGTGGTGTACAAAGGGAAATGAATGGCAGGCTGGCAATAACAACCCGTTTTATTTCCTTGGAGCTTTCCATTGCTTTATCAAAATGTAGGAAACTTTCTGCAGTTAAAGGTGGTAATGAATAATTTCCAAAGCAAAAATGACTCTGTGTGTGTATCCAGTTGCTGTCAATCAGTCCAAAGGCACAATGTTGTGAAAGAGGGTCATATTCCTTCGTCAGCTTTCAGTATCTATATTAATTAGTGCTAAAACTATGTTAGCTTATATTTTTTCTTGATAAGATACTATGCTGACTTGTCAGTATTTTAGTTCTTTTCTTTTCCCAGTGGCCTCTAAGAGTTTGATTCAGGTCTCTACAAGTAGTGTGGCCTGCTTGAAAGTGTATTATAACACCGGTTTTAATTATTTGTATGCAAAGCTAAAATGCAAGAGAATAATTATGCCAAAAATGTTCTCTTGTCTAGACAAAGCCTTTTAAGGATGGCACGATGTGGAAAGGCTTCTGTACTTGTGTCCAAGAAATTCTCACACCCACCGAGCTCAACAAGCATCCTGAGGACTATGCCTCTGGGACACGTCAGACCTTCTGGTTATCTGTACATGTGCACCAAGACTATTAGTTTTTGACAGGGTCAGACTGACTACTCATAGGCTACCAACCGTGTAGTACGTGGAGTAAGGCAAACATGTCCTGGCTCTACATTATACCTGACTTTTGCATCAAAAAATGACAGCTGACTTCAACTGAGACAAAAATTCTGAGTTGCAAAAGACAACTGGTCTAGAAATCCATGGATATATCAGGTCAGGCCCCACTGTAAACCTAATCTTCAGAGAAGCCTTTCAGATGGAACACTCAACTGTGAAAAGAACCCTGAAAATGTCCTCTCGAAGGCATCCTGCTAATTAAAGAGCTGAAATTCAAGCAACACAACCTTAGGAAATGTTTCGTGCATGTCTTTGTGCATGTGCCAGATTTCTGAATGTATAGCTTTTCCACTGCCAGGGATATGAACATGAAAATGTCTAATAAGTAAACCTTGAGCCAAGCAGAAAGGAGAGAGCCAAAAAAATCTGGCTAACCCAAGCCACTTTTTGATATTTCCCTCCAGAAGACATCTATAAAGCACTAAATTTTAGGACAAGGCTTTTTATCATTCCTAGAGTGTTAGCAGGAAGAGCACAGTAAAAAGCTGGGGCCAATAAATCGTTGTGAAAAATTGTTACTGAGCAGACACAGAAGCCAAATTAAAAATAGGATTATCATCACTTCATTAAGAGTCGTATTTTTTTAAATGCCTGCAAGGCAGTGCTTCTCTTATCCTAAGACCAGATTCTGGTTCTGCACACAGTTATCCCCAGACAAGCACACACGCTTACACAGACAGCTTTATTTTAATATGTACATGTATCCTGAACAGCAGAAATTGTACTTGTCGTATCTTGTGAATTGTATTCTGTGCACAAGCTTAAGCAGCCTTCACAGAAATGCAAATACAGGATGTGTAGTTACTTCCATGATTGAGTTCCCTGAACTGGGTCAAATGATGGGTGGCAGCAGGCCAGGGTGTGGAAGTCATGTGTTTGATGTGCATGTTTGTGGCCATGTGATGGGGACATCTCAGGGCACTGCAGATCCCATGCTGGGAGGGCGTGAGAGAAGGGACGGCTGTACTACTGGTCTGTGAGATGCCCTGTGGAGACACGATGATAACTGAGTAACTAAATAACTGGCTCTTTTCCAGCTGATGAATGCCAAACAACAGCTGTAGCCTGAAGTAGAAGAGTAACCATGGCACTGCTCTCTATGTGCATCGTGGTGGCTTGCCCAGGCAGGCGAGCATCCATGTACAAACACAGGGCTAATGGCTTCTGACCTTTAAATCATACCAGAAAATTCTGTTCCTGCTGTGCCCTTGAGTAGGGAGTTTTTGAAGGGAGAAGATAACCCTATGACCACATAGCACTCTGAGAGTGTGGACTTTGTTACAGCTTCCTGAATATGACCTGAAGTGAGGAGGGCATTGGATTATCTAATAGGCCAAGCTTCTGAAGGGAATAAGAGGTAGAACTTGAAGTTGCCTTCTTCCTGTGGGGATGAGATGTCAGCAAGTGACAGTAGAGAAAAAGACTGAGACTGTATTTGGGAACTAAGGATTTCCCTAACAGATGCTGGGGCTGATTAACAGAGGTACATTTTGGTCTTGTTTACGTGATGGCCATCTGACCTGTTTCTTACAGTAAGAAGTGGGTCTTATTGCTGTTTCATATTAACTAAGTTATTCATTGCCATACTTTCACAAAACTCTAGCCAGCAGTAAGCATGGCAGAAACTTC
The DNA here is from genome assembly GCA_024733675.1 of Psilopsiagon aymara. NCBI lineage: Eukaryota > Metazoa > Chordata > Aves > Psittaciformes > Psittacidae > Psilopsiagon > Psilopsiagon aymara. Next base: position 22,293 of record JANRGW010021003.1, read on the forward strand.
CTCTTCTTATGATCAGAGTCACAAGAAGGCACTATTACAAGACCAGCTAAGCTGTAAAACAGAATTTAGGGACCAGAACCCTAAAAAAGTCAAATGTATATGTTCAAACCTGCAATTTTAGATTACCATTTAGGTACTGCCTTGAATTGGAAGCTCCTTGATGAGAACTCTTGTGCATTTCCCACTCACCCTCTGTGAACACTTCAGTTCTCAGAAGTGTGATTAAAATCTAGCTGCTCAGCTTCACTGCACATAATTACCCAGAGGATCCTAATCTATTAAGCATTATCAGAGCACACCTAGAGCATACCCACACCATAGGGCTCCTCAAGCAATGTTATTTTTTTCCATTTCTTGAAAATCTGGATTGAAGTAGTATTCTTGTTTCACAATTTGCTGGTGAGAGCATCTACCTGGAAAATGGAAAACCCACTTCAGCCCCCTCAAATCAACATCTGACCATGTCATTCTCTACCAGCTTTTCTCCTCCACCAATTAAAGTTATGCCACTTGTCATGGGTTCAGCAGTAGCAGTCATTTCTCTCCTTCTTAGTAGTTGGTGCAGCACTGTGTTTTTGACTTGTGGC